>CAIGQZ010032318.1:16348377-16377100 GCA_903798205.1 Danio tinwini
TATACAAGTAGCTTACAAAATAGCTCCATAAATGTTAGAGTAGGGGTGGGTGATTAATCGAAAAGTAATCGAAATCGACATTCATAACCTATAATTGATCAATTTTCCAGGTCAATTTTTTCAATTGCATTCCCTACCGTGTGTGGTGTATCGTGACCCCGCTCTGTTAAAGCTACTTTCTACTTATTATATTATGATTTATACTTATTATTCTGATATTACACTTCTGCCAAGCGCATGCGTATGGACCAGCACACCCTTCCCATACCTGTGCACCTCTCAAAAAAAAACGTAAATGCACAATGACGCATAGCACAAGCTTTGTAATTGGTCGGTTTGCTAGCAAGAGTGGGTGGTGCGGAGAGCTGCATTTTAAGCAATGTGTGCTTTAATTTCAGTTGTTCAGCGTTGATGTTCAATAAAAAATCATAGATTATAGATATTGTGTGTTTCCTTCAATTATTTTTAAATCAAGTAATGCACCCCTCATTCATAAATCTCTCACTTGTAATATGTGAGCATATTTACTGTACAAAACTTGTCAGTGAACTATAAGGGCAAATAAATAAATAAAATAATCTTTCATTAATTGTAATCAAGTTAAAATAATCAAGATTTTGATTTTAGACCAAAAATCGCTCAGCCGTAATATATAGACGAACCTTTTCTCAAATCCATGCATATTTATATACAAAATGAATGTAAACAGTGCACACACCTGTAGTATGTCATTCTTTTGGATGCGGTTAATCTTTGTCCAGCATTATTAATAATATTCTTTTCTATTTTCACTGACATTTTTTCACCAGCAGCAGTTTATTTATAATTACCAAAGATTCGTACATTTTTAGAATTTAAATGAAATTGTAAAAAGTTATTTTATTTAATAACCTGTTCCAGTTGGAAATACCTCAAAATACAGAAGTAGGAGTAGCTTAGGATGCTTTATTTCTGAACTGAAGAATTTTTCTGATGTGAAATCATCTGTAATTGTGCAATCATAAGGCTCTCTCTTTTAGAAAATGGTATATGTTGTTTCCTACATATATGAATTGATAGCGTAGAACTCTCAGTCATCAAGTCGCAGGCAAGCAACCCACTGACTGGAACCTTGATACATTTACACTCCTACAAGAATCATTGTTAATGTTGCTCTCTCTCAGGATGTTAGAATGGCAAGTGGCCCTGGCTTGCCTGACAGTCTGGTGCTGGAAATCTTCCTGCATCTCCCTCATAAGGCAGTGTTGAGTGCTGGACTCACTTGCCGTCAGTGGTTTGCAGTGTCTCGGGATGAGTTCCTCTGGAAGGAGCTCTTTTACAGCTACTATCGCATCCCACGGAAAGTGCCTCGACACCCAGGTACTGGAGCTGGAGCTGAGCTTTTATTTAAACTACAGCCAATGAATCCACATGTAAATTCTATTAGCATATATTCACACATATCTGTGGCCATGATTATTATTCTGAAGTTGTCTGAAGCAAGGCTATTTTAGTAAATGAAAACCAAGACCTAAAACTATTTGTCAAAACTAGTTTTGTTAAAATAAAATATTGGCAGTCAATTAAAAACTAGTATTAAACTAACAAAAGTCACTGAAAAAGATTAAAATAATAATAATTATTAGCAAAAATATGGATGGTTTTTAATTAAAAATCACTCATTGTGTAAGGGAAAATCTGACTTGCGACTGTTTACAGACAGAAATACCTCTACAGAATGTATATACATATATATGATCTCTGGACTTGTTCTGTTAACTTTTATAAACTAGAATGACTAAAATCGAAACTAAATATATAAAAAATAAATAGAAATGTGTTCACTAAATAAAAACTAAACTAATCCCATTAAAAAAATGAACTAAAACTTAACTGAAATTCATAGCCAATAATGAAAAATAGTACCGAAATAAAGACTTTTCCACTTTTATTGTTGTTTGATTGCCACCCTGTTGCAGTACTCTCTGCTGCTTTTGTAAGTAACAAAGTTTTTTCTGCATGTGTTCAGCGGCTGTATCATGGTACAGGGAGTTCAAGCGGCTGTATGACTGCATCCCCTGTGTAGAGGTTCAGACTTTAAAGGAGCATCATGATCAGGTCCTGCATTTGGCCTTCTCTCACCGTGGCCATCGCTTCTCCTCCTGTTCCAAAGACTGCACTGTTAAGGTAAAATTGCCTACTGCCCTCTTCATAAAGACACAAAATGATAATAATAATAATTATATATATATATATATATATATATTTTAGTTATTTATTATTATTATTTAAAATGCTTGCATGTTTTTTATTATAATGATTTAATAGGAATATTGTTAAATTAACTAACTTATTTGCATTTGACACAATGGTCTCTTTGCTTATAAGCAAAATAACAAAACATGGGGGCAGTTAGCATTACATTTTACATCAATAGATTTGTTTCCATCCACCTATTTTTATGTGTGTGAATGGACAAACCAGCAGGCTGAGAACATTGTAAAACATCTGAAATGTTGGTTTGGTTATTCTAAAATGCTGTAACCATTTCAGTATTAAGTGTTACTATATTATGAATTACCTCTAGAACTGTCAACAGCATCTGTGTTCCGTGTCTCATGCCTTCAAATGCCACCACACACTTATTACGTGTCTGCATTTGTCTTCTAAGGCGCAAGTACTGCATTAAATAAAAAAAGATTCACACAGCATTTCTTACCTCAGTAAATTCTGTTTTTACTTTTGATATTTGGCACCAGTTAATCAGTAAGTGACGATTTTGTTCTCTTTGACTCATTAGATGCAAACGCTGATTTATTCGCATGTTTTTTATTCGATATTCCAGTTTTGCACAATCCACATACATAAAATTTGCATCATTAGATGGAAACATAGCTACTGATGATATTCCACATCTAAACTTTTATAATCTTTAAATATGGTTATGCTTAATATGAACATTTTTTATTAATAAATTATTTGATGTTTTTAGGTAGAACATCATGTAAAGTGATTATTAAAAGTAATAAGTAACCACTATTTTTTATCTGGTTATATTAAAAACATACAATTGATGCATGCAATTAACTAATATCATATCAAAGACAATCTTTACATACACAAGTGCATACATTGCATTTGGTTATATGCAACAAACAAACATGGTAGAGTTGGCATGGCATCTTACAGCTCAGTATTCCACATCTAAACTTTAATAATCTTGAAATATTATAAAGTATACATATACAGGGGTTAGATAATGAATCTGAAACGCTAATGTTGGAGGATTCATGGCGTTACAGTAGGCTGTAACACTGTCACACTGTCATTGATCTGCAGTTATAATCAAATCATGTTCATAGAAATGTTAGTAATAAACATTTATAAACAAGTATTAATATGTTTAAAGCATCTGTTTTGTTAGAAGAGCTTCTCATATAATGTGAACGAACTGTACAGCCTTACTGTAGACATTTATTCGAGCGAGAATGACGTCGACTGAAACTCTCTGTAGTACACCACGCCCACCAAAAGGGTACCCTTTGTAGTGGAAACGCAAGCCTGATAAAGGTGAGCCGTACCGTACTGTTCCACTCAGTGGAAACGAGCCACAAGAAAGACAAACCACATCCAAGAGGAGTAACTGTGGACACAAGAGGAAGCTGTCTGCAAGAGATGTCCAGGTGCTAACCCGGACTGTATGCCAAAAGCATAAAACCACAGCTGCCCAACTCACTGCAGAATGAAATGTCTCTCTTGTTTCTTAATTTAGAAACTCTTCTGTTTGTCTGAATGAATGATATTTCAGAATTTAAGACATTTATTTAAAAGTCACCATGGGAAAAGTATTGAAATGTTTTAAGATGTGTGCTTGTGTTTTCAAGATGTAAGGGACACCTCATGATATTTTTTTTCTATTAATAACATTTAAAATATGTAAAAAAACTTCTTTGTGACCATATGAAGTTCAAATTAGCAAAAGACAGAGGTTATAAGGCATATTTAAACTAATAATAATACAAAAGACACATATTTCTATTAGAGCGATCAGCAATGGTAGATGATTTTGTCTTTACTTCCCCTAAATATTATTTACTAAATATAGACACATTGCTGTATATAACATTTGAACTTTGAACATAAATGAGCATTTATTTAAAAACAGATTGAATATAGATTTATGTTCATTCATGTATCATCACAGTTTTGTCATTTACATTTGGTGCTTTCACAGCTTTGGGACACCGAGCAGTCCGATGGCACCATCTCTTTGGTTCACAGCTGCAGCATGCGACAGTACAACTGGGGCTACACTCAGTTCTCTCAGTTTAACGCTGATGACACACTCCTGCTGGTGTCAGGGGTCTACCTGGGCCCACATCACTCCTCCGCTGGAGAGATTGCAGTCTTCAGTTTGGGTAGAGACAGCTATTATATACATTGCCCACACACACACCAACAGTAACTGTAAGCTGATAAGTGATTGGCGCTGTTTTTGAATCCGTAGACAACTACACTCTGCTGTCCCGTGTGAGAAATAAGCCTTATGATGTGTTTGGCTGCTGGCTAAATGAGACTCACCTTATTTCTGGTAACCTGCATTGGATTGGCAACATGACTTCCTGCTCGGTGCTCTGGCTCAACAATGCCTTCCAGGTCTGAATGTGTTCAGTTCTTGTCTGGTCTTACACTGTCTAAAGCAGATAAGCAAGTAATGTTACTAACAATAGAAGCCACTGTAATTGGTGGAAGTGTCTACACTAGGTGTTGTGTGGTGCGGCACAGCATATGACTACCACCTCTAACTTCCCAGAGGTCATGGAATTTCTGGATTTAGTATGGAATTTTAAAAAGGTCAATTCCACACATTGAAAGTCAGGGAATTTATTTATATATGATGAGGTCAGATTCATAAACCTCTAAGTGCCGTCTGAAATGCAATCAAAAATGAGCATTATTCTCAGCCTCCTTTTATGTTGTTATTTCACTTTGAAGACCATGAAATTATTGAACCTTTACACAAGATCCTGGTATAAATGCCCGTTTAGAAGCAAATTTCTGATGGCATTTAGAGGTTTTTGCATCTAAACTTTTCATATATATATATATATATATATCTCGGTCCTGGAGGGCCGATGTCCCTTCAGAGTTTAACTCCACCTCTAATCAAACACGTCTGCCTAGAAGTTTCAACTGTACCTAGTAAGAGCTTGGATAGCATGTTTCAGGTATGTGTGATTAGGGTTGGAGCTAAACTTTGCAGGACACCAGCCCTCCAAGAACAAGTTTGGTGACCCCTGGTCTAAATCATAAAATATGAGGGATTTTTGTTTTTCTTTAAATTTAATTCCATTATTTAATATTTTTTATGGCATTGTTTCACACCTGTTATTATGGTTTGACTTTATTTCAGCTCCTTGTTATTCCTTTCCCACTCATCAGCTAGCGATTACTTGCCAAATGCAGTCACCAGACTATACCTGTTAATTAGGTTAAACATAGGAGGATAATATACATTTTACAAGCTTTGGCTTAAGATTAGATGACAAAAAAGCTAAATGAAAAGTTTGTAAACCACTATCGAGCTCTCAAATATGGGAGAGGGAATATTTCACAGCCACACTAACAGTTTTTTTTTTTTTTCCAAAACCTGTGGTAAATTTATTATCCATTGTTGTTCTAATAGTGGATATTAAAGTCATGCAAAATAAGTGAAAACCATATTAATATTATGCAAAGCACAACAGCAGCCTCCTTTCTGGTGTTTTTATAGGTCATGAAAATTCAGCTTTTTAGTCTGTGAATGTCAGGTAATTTGGTGTGCGGCTAGATTGCTGATAGTAAACCAATGCCCTGGTCTATTTCTGACAAATTCCAAATGTTTTTTCTTCATATATAGTGTAGACCGCTTCCAACTATTCAGTATCAACAAAATCAAAAGTCGCATCTGGTATAGACACTATGTGCTAGTTCCAGAATGACCTGTAGATGAAGAACTTTAAAGCATATATTGTTTACTGGCCATGAATTTTATTTTTCATTTCATTAAAAAAAGTTTTTTATTACACAGACCAGTGTTGATAAACTTCCACGTGTTGTCATTGATTAATGATAAGAGCCTGTAGTTATGACAGTAAAACAAAAACCAAACTTTCTGCCTATGGTTCTGGAATTATGTAGCTTTTCACTTTGTGTTAAAAACGTATGATTTTTCACACTCTGTTACCCTTTTCCTTGTTCAGGGCATTGAGTCAGAAAACGTGAATGTGGTGAAGCGTCTCTTTAAAATCCAAAACATAAATGCCAGCACCATCCGCACGGTGATGGTGGCCCACTGCCGTCGACACGACTCCCCTGACCTTCTTTTGGACTATGAAGCTCAGGCCCAGCAGACGCAGCAGCACCAGCCTCTCTTCTTTGATCTGGGAAATACAGACAGTGAAGAGGAGGGGGAAGATGATGCGGAAGAGGAGCGAGGAGAAAAAAGATTTGCAGCACATCTGCCCTCATTAAAACCGTCTGGGCTGCATCATGTTTTACATGTAAGGTTTAGGAGCTACTGTTTAGGAGCTAAAGGGAGAGTTCAGTCAAAAACATAAATGTCCTCACATTTACTCTCACTCTAGTGCAGAGATGCCCAAAGTTGGCCCATTGTAACCTTTGATTTGGCCCACCATCCCATCTGAGAGGAGATGTGTAGGATGGAGAGGGTTGGGACGAACACCTTTAACACAGAGATCATCATTTCTCATTTGATGTAACCTTTTTTGTTTGTTTTATTGCTGAGCTACAAAAAAGCCGACTGATATAAAATATTTCAATTAAATGTTGTAAATGAATCAGATTTTTAAAATGTAAATACTGTCACTCGACGGATAGAGGACCATGCAGAAAACATCAGCAAGCAAATCAAGGCATAAACTAGTGTAATTCTGCTCTGTTATAAATGAGATTGTTTTGTTTTTACTGTAATAAGTTCAATATAAAATGTAAAAACAAATGACTGTATTAGTTAATATAAAGCAATGGTTTCTAGTCATTTAATATTTAATAAATTAGGAAATCACCCATGGTAACTGTATTTACCTTCGACCCACCAGCCTCAATCAGCTTTGGTTTTTGGCCCTTCGTAAGAAAACGTTTGGGCACCCCTGCTCTAGAGGTTCTAAATATTTTTTTTCTGTTGCACACAAAACAAGTTAACCTGAAGAATGTTGGGGAAAAAAGCAGCCATTGATAGTAGGAATAAAAAAACTGAAAAAAAAATGACATTCTTCAGTATATCTTTCTTTCCTGTTCAACAGAAGACAGAAAACAAGAGGATGATGAGTAAATGATCATATCGTTTTCATTTTTGGGTGAACTACCCCATGATTTTGGAAAGATGCAACTAGAATGAAAATGTGAAAAATTAACAAAAATTGACTTTCACCATGGTTTATTAAAGTTTTTGGTGATATATTAGGATGAAGAGACATCATTCCTTTAAGTGTTGAGGTCATTTTTACATTTGATGTTTTACTTTTTTACAGTGTAGAAAAAAATCAAATCTTGTACAGAATCTTTGGTATTTTGCTGGTGTATTTTGCATACGGTGCATGTTTTGCTGATGTATTTTACATACTGTGGCACAATTGCAAATATGCATTCTGATGTTTGCTTTAGCCAAATTGCAAATGCAGACACATTTTTGGGCTATTTCCACATGCTTGCAAAGACAGAATACATAGATGGAAAAAAGGACACTGTCTTTTAATTGAGTAAACATGATTATAATAATGTTATCACTTCTTCAAAAGCAGTGGTGAGGACATAATGGAATATAAAATCATTAATTCCTGACAAATATATTTTTGGTAGTGTATATTAAATGATTGAAAATTAGGAAAAGCAGTTTTCACTGAAGTAAACACTGAATCATAACATCTTTGAATGAAACCAGAGTTGACACATCAATGTCCGTAGCTTAATAATAGCCTCTGCTTGTTATAAAAAAAACACACGGACATCCATGCACTTTTCTTTTCTTAGTATGTCAGTACAATTGCATATGTTGTTCAAAAATAAGTCACATTGTAAATGTTTTTTTTTTTAAATCAAAGAAAACGAACCTAGGAAAACTATTACCAGGTATATTGATCGTTTGTTTATTTACTGCCTTTAGGGTTGTCAGAGCATAGCCACTCGTGAGCGGGAGTTAGAGACGAAGGTGGCCAGGCTGATGGGCAGCAGACGCACCAAAGCTCCTGAACTAAATCTGGTGTCTCCCTCATCTGTCGGAGAAGGAGAGGACATGACCTATCTGCTCTTCACTACTGGCAGCCTCACATATTCCCCTCACCAAATAGGTCAATTGCTGATTGTTTAATCTGCTTATTCCTTTTATCAGGGATATCCAACTCAGTTCCTTAAGTGCCGCAGTCCTGCATAGTTTAGTTCTAACCCTGCTTCAACACACTTACCTGTAGGTTTCAAAAGACTAAAGCACTCAATTAGTTTGATCAGGTGTGTTTAATTAGGCTTGGAACTAAACTGTGCAGAGCTGCGGCCCTCCAGAAACTGAGTTTGACACCTGTATCTTACATGGACTGTTCATATTGAGTTGATGTGTGTTTTAGGTATCAAGCGGATAATGCCTGATCAAATGACGACGTGTGGTCCTGTATTGGGCGAGGAGCGCAGTTCTGAGGAATTCTTTGACTCGCTGGATCATGTGATTGACATACACGGCCACATCATCGGCATGGGTCTGTCACCTGACCATAGGTACGTGTGTGTGTCTGTGCTGTTCAGCACATGACTGATATGCAGGTCATTCAGCAAGCTCATACAGCTTTAGTACATTTTTGGGCATGATATTATCTTGCAATTGCAAACTAGGGTGATTGCAGCATGTTGCTATTACATGGCATACATTACAAGCAAAGTCACTTCCTCTGACTTGAATACTAAATGTCCAGAGAGTTGTATTCATATCTTTTTTTAAGTTGTAGTTAATCAGTGTCTTTAAAATGATATAAAAACAGTGGGAATCACGTTTGCACATTTTGTTGACTATAAGTTACATTGCAACTACATGCCAACTCATTCTCATTAGAGTATCAGTAGACTGTCTGCTCCATCAACAGATATTCATTCTCCAGACTATAAGAAACCTTGCAAGTGCATGTCATTTTACACTCCAAAGTCCAACCTCACAATCTACCAATACTCTAATGAGAATTAGTTGGGATGTAGTTGCATTGTAACCTAAAATCAAGAAAATCTGTTAAAGAGCCCCTATTATACATTTAAAAGGGTCATATTTCGGTTTTATGGGTCTCCAACATATGCATGCAAGGTCAAAAAACACGTTCATGGTCTTTTAACATGCATTTATTTTTACCTAATTATCCCAGCGACTCTCATATGAATCATTCAGCGATTCATTTGTTCCCAAACCCCTCCTTAGCGCCTCTGCGCTGATTGGACCGATGACAGCCTGTTGCCATTGGTCGACAGCGTTCAGCGCGAGACAGTAAAATGCCCAGCGCAGTTTATCAAGCCCCCGGGTCGCCAACATTGGTATTGGATCCGATCGCATCGGACTCCCGAAACACGCTTCAAAGTAAACTTACTAACACCACAGTAAACAGTACCCTGATCTCAACAGTGTTATTCAGACACCTCACTCCCGAAAGCAGTGCAGTTAAACACCACAAACTCATTTAAATCCGTAAACAAAGCAGCACGCGTCACATTTTCACTGTGGCATTAGACGCAATATGGGAACATAAAAAGTTAACCTGATACAGTGCAAACGGTTACAAGTAACAGCACACCTAAATACATACTTTACAAGCTAGAGAAAACAAGGAGGCAGCTATTTACTTACAGTTATGAAATGTGTCATGGGCCAGGTATGATTTCATTAATTATCTTTCATTTTGGAGCTTTTCTCCCTTCTCAGCTGTAGATCATTTCTATTTGCAATCATTGCTGTGGCACCTCTTGCGTGTTATATGTTCTCAGGGTTTACCTGTACTCTGCTTTGCCTAACGAAGGTCTGACAAGCTATCTTTGCGGGCTCCCATCGCCTTTCCAGCGCTGTGCACCAGCCCGAAGTCCAGCGTGCCTTTGTTTGACTTGCACCTAATCAATTGTCCTTATTTTGTACGTGTTACACCAAATTCTGTGACCATCGTATTCTGTGACCCTAGTAGGCGCTTTTCTCACTGTTTGGCTTGAACTCGCTCCTACAGCATACATACTATCACATTAATGCACTGGAATGAACTGTTCAAAACTAGTATCTATAAAACAAAATGGAGGAAGAAACTAATCTCTGAGCTGTGTACTGAAAGTTCATTGTAAGCATGTAGATTGAGAAGCACTTCTTTCCCTCACACTTTCAATAATATCCAGGTAAGCACAGCGTCTTCATGACTCATGACTTTAGGATCTGTCTTTGCTGCTGTGTTAGTGGACGGGGCCGAAGGTTTAAATTTTGTGGGTCTGCGCGCACAACCATTATGTTTTGTATCGACGTCACGCCGAAACGGCTAAAGACTGATCAACACGATTCATTTAAACTACTATGAGTCGACTCTTTTTTTAGATGAATCAATAGTTTTAAAAACTGTCCACTTTCAGATTTAAGCTTTAGCTGGATATTTCACTTCACTTAGAGCTGTGTTACACACTACATGGAAGGTCAAATTCAAAAACCCATAATAGGGGCTCTTTAAAGGGACAATCAAAATAAAGTGATACCAAACAGGGTTTCCAAGGGTGCTGGAAAAAAAAAAAAAAGAAAATATCAAGGCCCTGGGACGTTTTTAAAAAATAAGCATGCATAGATACAAAAGTGTTTGAATTTATTCTGTGCAAGATGTTTAATGGAAAACATTCCATATTATTCTCTCGGGTCGATCGATGTGTGTGGGGTTTTTTTTGTTTTGTTTTTTAACACTTTTTGTCCTATGTATACTAGTTTGCTCAATTTTTGTAAGTTAGACCAATTTATACATTACATTAAGTGTTTCCCACATAGGTGCTTTGTGCCATTTCTGGGCTGAAACCACTATGGGCTCTATTTTTATGATCTAGGCGCAAAGTCTAAAGCGCATGGCACAAAAGTGGATTCGAACATGCCCTTAATGCTTTTGCGCATGGTCTAACCAGGTTAAACAGTTAAACAGACTACCTGCTGCATGGGGATAAAGAATGAGCCTCCTCCATTCAGCCTCTTTACTTTACTCCTTTACTTTTTCGTGGAGTAAGGAAACAGTGTTGTACGCACTCCAATGAAGACATCTATTAGCCTACATATTTAATTTCGTTTGTTAAGCGCAAAGATTTGTTTCAAAACTATTTCTAAATTCAGTTCTAATTTCCAGTAAATTAATAAATGAAGATTAATAACAAAGTGTGGTCAGAAAACCAAAAAAAAAAGGTTATATCCAAACACATGTCCTATTCTTATGCCCCTTATAGTGACATATACGTCTCCAAAACCCAACAGGTGGACAAATCTATACTTGTTTTTAATAAAACAAATATAAATATGCATATAAAAATAATACAGCTAATACAGGGAGTGCAGAATTATTAGGCAAGTTGTATTTTTGAGGATTAATTTTATTATTGAACAACAACCATGTTCTCAATGAACCCAAAAAACTCATTAATATCAAAGCTGAATATTTTTGGAAGTAGTTTTTAGTTTGTTTTTAGTTTTAGCTATTTTAGGAGGATATCTGTGTGTGCAGGTGACTATTACTGTGCATAATTAATAGGCAACTTAACAAAAACATATATATACCCATTTCATTATTTATTTTTACCAGTGAAACCAATATAACATCTCAACATTCACAAAAATACATTTCTGACATTCAAAAACAAAACAAAAACTAATCAGTGACCAATATAGCCACCTTTCTTTGCAAGGACACTCAAAAGCTTGCCATCCATGGATTCTGTCAGTGTTTTGATCTGTTCACCATCAACATTGCGTGCAGCAGCAACCACAGCCTCCCAGACACCTTGTGCTTTTGGGCACTCCAGTGATGTTGCAGCTCTGAAATATGGCAAAACTGGTGGCAAGTGGCATCTTGGCAGCTGCACGCTTGACTTTTCTCAGTTCATGGGCAGTTATTTTGCACCTTGGTTTTTCCACACGCTTCTTGCGACCCTGTTGACTATTTTAAACGAAACGCTTGATTGTTCGATGATCACGCTTCAGAAGCTTGACAATTTTAAGAGTGCTGCATCCCTCTGCAAGATATCTCATTATTTTTGACTTTTCGGAGCCTGTCAAGTCCTTCTTTTGACCCATTTTGCCAAAGGAAAGGAAGTTGCCTAATAATTATGCACACCTGATATAGGATGTTGATGTCATTAGACCACACCCCTTCTCATTACAGAGATGCACATCACCTAATATGCTTAATTGGTAGTAGGCTTTCGAGCCTATACAGCTTGGAGTAAGACAACATGCATAAAGAGGATGATGTGGTCAAAATACTCATTTGCCTAATAATTCTGCACTCCCTGTAATAATAACATTATACAAATGCAAATTGTCATGAATGAACTGGAAAAAAGGCATGGAGGCATGAAGAAGGCATGGAGGTAGTGGTTTTTATATTTATGTAGAAAATAATCATTTTTGTAAAATTTTAATTCTTTAATTTTTTTATATGTAAAGATATTTGTGTATTGCTGTACATTCTGTGAGTATTAAGCAATGTGTAAGCGTTTGAACCCACATAGGTGCATAACTAACGCTCTCTGGACTGGACTTTAGACTTGTTTTTAGTTGGTCAATGGCACGGTCTATTCCAGTTCTTCAAAATAGCAACATGTCAACAGTGCACCTTAACACAGACCAGCACACCCATGAGTCCACAAAGTAGCACTAATGGATTTGCTATTTAAACCATGTGGCATAAAATGTGAAAATTACCGTTCCACTGGTCTGAAAATAGCAAGAAATTGTGCCAAACACGCCTTGAACCTTATTGCGCCGGGTGTATGATAGGGCCCTAAAATTCAATGCTTGAAAAATGCAAGTTTGAAAGTATTTTTACATATGTAACTTTTTTTTCAAGGTCCTTGAATTTGAAGTTAGCCAAAGTGCCGGAACCCTGTAAAAAGATAAATGAAGTAAATGAAATGCCATGGAAAAATCAAGGAAGCATTAGCAATTAAAGGGCACCTATGTTGAAAATTTACTTTTGTAAGCTGTTTGAACAGAACTGTGTGTGTATAGTGTGTCCACAGTAATATTTGAGTGATATAAACACAGCAAGTGTCTTTTCCTGACGTTAAAATAGGACCCTTCATTTGTGTGAGACTCATCATTTCAGAAAGGCTTGAATAAACTCCACCACAAATACATCAAATAAACTTCATCATAAAGCTTCATCACCGTCTGTCTCATTCACTGACTGCTGTTTATCTGATGTAACACAGGAGAAGCAGGCGCACATGGGAATGGTGGGCAGGGAGAAACAGCTCATTTGCATTTAAAGCCACAGGCTACAAAAACAGCTACACTATACTCAGACACCAAAATGGGCAAATTCTGGAGGCTATTATAATAATAATAATAATAATAATAAATATAATCTGATAGGTATTTGGAGCTGAAACTTTACAGACACATTTAGAGAGACAACAATAACTTACATCTTGTAAAAGGGGTAAAATAGGTACCGTTTAAAGTGTCAGCTGTTATTCAGTATTTGTCTGCTCGCAGGTACTTATATGTGAACAGTCGAGCGTGGCCAGCGGGCTGTGTGATCTCAGACCCCATGTCCCCTCCACCAATCGCAGAGGAGATCGACCTGCATGTAATCGATCTTAAGAGTCTGAGGGAGGAGCGCCGCAGCCTTCGAGCTCACCGGGCCTTCACACCTAATGATGAGTGTTTCTTCATCTTCCTCGACGTCAGCAGAGACTTTGTCGCCAGGTAATATACACATTGTATCAGCAGTGGTAAATTATTCAGCCCACAATGAATACGTACTTACACAAATGGTTCCAAACCTTTATGAGTTTCTTTATTCTTTGGAACACAAATAGAGTATTTGAAGAAAGCTGACAACCTGTAACCACTGACATTTATAGTACTATGGAAGTCAGTGGTTCCAGGTCTCCAGCTTTCTTCGAAATATCTTCTTTTGTGTTTAAGAGAACACAGAAAGTCAAACAGGTTCTGCTTGACACAAAAGAAGATTCATTAACTGGTTACAAACATTCTGCACTTTTCCTTTTGTGGAGAAAAAAAAAAGAAGTTGAAGTCAGAATTATTAGCCCCCCTGTTTATTTTTCCCCCAATTTCTGTTTAACACATTTCTAATCATAATAGTTTTAATAACTCATTTCTAATAACTGATTTATTTTATCTGTCATGATGACAGTAAATAATATTTGACTAGATATTTTTCAAGACACATCTATACAGCTTAAAGTGACATTTAAAGGCTTAACTAGGTTAATTAGGTTAACTAGGCAGGTTAGGGTAATTAGGCAAGTTATTGTATAACGATGGTTTGTTCTGTAGACTATAGAAAAAAATAGCTTAAAGGGGCTAATAATTTTGACCTTGAAATGGTTCATACAAAAATTAAAAACTGCTTTTATTCTAGCCGAAATAAAACTAATAAGACTTTCTCTAGAAGAAAAAATATTATCAGACATGCTGTGAAAATTTCCTTGCTCTGTTAAAGATCATTTGGTAAATATTTTTAAAAGAAAAATAATTCAGAGGGGGGCTAATAATTCTGACTTCAACTGTATGAAGTAAGTTGAGGACGGGAAACATACAGACAGAATTAAAACTATAATGTGTACTGTAGTGTTCATGACTAATTAAGCTTTTAAGATAATTGTAAGCGCATACTTACTATGATATTTGACTTGAAGAATGCATTTAATGAGCTAATGTGCATTTCAGCATGTTAGCTTTTTCCATTAAATTTTTTCTTGTGGCTTAAAAAACTTTCTGAAATGGGACCATTCACCTCAAAACTAAAATTCTGCCATCATTGTTACACACAAGATTTTTTTTTTCTAACAAAAGAAGATACTTTAAAGAATGTTGTACACCTGTAACCATTGACTTTCAAAGTATTTATTTTTGCTCTGTGGATGTCAGTGTTTACAGGTAGGCCCACACAGAATCTGCGCAGGCATATTTTTTGCCCATCATTGAGTCTATTTATTTACTTGTGTAAATGTTTGTGAATTTATATTTATTCAGATTTTAAATGAGTTTTAGTAATATTATTGACTAATATGAAAATGTTCATATGATTTATTTACAGTACTGTTAGTAAAGTGACATTTCTGTCTTTTAGTAGATCTATTATATGAGAGACTTGCTTTTTTTACCAAATAAGTAGATCTAATTGGATTTGCATGGGAAACATTAAATAAGACTTAAAAGAGGTATTACTTTTTTGTTTCATATATGAAGTTTTTAGTAACGATACTCCCAAAACCATTCCGCATAAATCCACAGATTTTTTACAAAATTCTCAGCAGAAATATCAATAAATTCTGTCCGGTTCTAGTTACAGGTTTCCAACATTCTTCAAAATATTGTCAACATCAAAAAAACTCAAACTGGTTGAGTCAAGGGTGAGTAAATGAAGGAAGAGCTTTTATTTTTGGGGTAAACTATCCCATTCATTTAGTCAGTCACATTAAGTTTAAGATAATAGATATTAATAGATAGTATCTAGTCTGATTGCCAACAGTAGATGGCAGTAAAAGTTCTATGTAAGAATACACACCACCAAAAAATATGGGGAATGCAACAATTATCTTTATCTGTCAGTTCAAAATACAGCTTTATGATGTTAACAGAAATGACAAGACACAAGCCTTTTCAATCCTGAGAATTTCTCTGGCTCAGAATGTTTTTTTTTTTTCAATATATTCAAGAGGATAACACTTTAATTAGGGTTGCACAATATTGGACAAAAACTGACATTGCGATATTTAGTTAGTCTGTGATATGAATATCTTTTCACAGGATGACTTGTAACTCTGTTTGGAATGAATTCATTATTTTACATTGATTGGATAGAGGACTATCTGCATAACATACAACACCATTAAACAAATACCAATTTATTTTTCTGTGGAATCTGTGGAACAGTATTGAGGTACAGAAACTCAAAAATAAAATATAAAAACACTGTATAGTGTTGATGCCAGAGGTCAGAGGAAAATGGCCAGACTGGTTCCAACTGATAGAAAGGCAACAGTAACTCAAATAACCACTCGTTACAACCGAGATATACAGCAGAGCATCTCTGAACACACAACACGTGCAACCTTGAGGCAGATGGGCTACAGCAGCAGAAGACCACACTGGGTGTCACTCCTGTCAGCTAAGAACAGGAAACTGAGGCGACAATTCGCACAGGCTCACCAAAACTGGACAATAGAAGATGGGAAAAATGTTGCCTGGTCTGATAAGTCTTGATTTCTGCTGAGACATTCGGATGGTAGAGTCAACAACATCCATCCTGTCTTGTATCGACGGTTCAGGCTGGTGGTGGTGGTGTAAAGGTGTGGAGGATATTTTCTTGGCACACTTTGGGCCCATTACTACCAATTGAGCATCGTGTCCACGCCACAGCCTACCTGAGTATTGTTGCTGACCATGTCCATCCCTTTGACCACAGTATACCCATCTTCTGATGGCTACTTCCAGCAGGATAAGGCAGCATGACATAAAGTGCAAATCATCTCAGACTGGTTTCTTGAACATGACAATGAGTTCACTGTACTCAAATGGCCTCAACAGTCACCAGATCTCAATCCAATAGAGCACCTTTGGGATGTGGTGGAACAGGAGATTCGCATCATGGATGTGCAGCCGACAAATCTGCAGCAAGTGCATGATGCTATCATGTCAATATGGATTAAAATCTCTGAGGAATATTTCTAGTATCTTGTTGAATCTATTCCATAAGGATTAAGGCAGTTCTGAAGGCAAAAAGTGGTAAGATGTACCTAATAAAGTGACCGGCGAGTGTATGACTTCATTCAGTCTGAGAATGTCAGACATTATTAATATTTTCAAGCCAGTTTTAGAAATTTCCACACATCACCAAGCAGAAAGTTTGAATTTCTGCCATCGTTAACAAAGTCTGCAAGTCTGATGCCTAGTTTTAAAGGGCACCTATGGTGAAAAATCTCAATTTCAAGCTGTTTGGACAGACATATGTGTAGGTATAGTGTATAGACCGTCATATTGGGGTGATATAAACACACCCAGTACTTTTTTTTTTATTTAACAACATTAAAACGGTGGACCAATCGGAGCGTTTTGAGACCGACCGCAACTTGACGCAGGAGTGCGGTCCCCCCGCTCACCGAATTGATTGACAGCTGCATATTAACATGTCTCGTAGTAACGTGTATAATCATATCAACCAGACACAGGACCAGGACGTGCGCAAACTAAGCAACCGTAAATAAAAGGTCTGTTCAGTTTGCTAGGATTATCAATTATCATCAAATGTGATCAAGAATGAGTTTGACAAGTTTAAAATGTTTTAAAACAGTGCATGTTTGTAATAAATGACAGCGATTTACTTCAGATTTACTTCCTCAGCACAGCCGCATGTCAGAACAATTATAAAAGACGCTTCAATCCCGGTTTGTGGACGTTAAATCAGGTTTATTTTGTACATTAACATAACAGATATCCATACAGCAGTGGAGATTAACCTGTATCCTGTCACATTTGCGTGCAAAAAGAGTGCAAAGTTAAACGCGCGCTGTCTGTGTTTGTGTGCCTGTCAGCGCTGTGTGTGTGCGTGAACTTCGTAACGACCATGGTAATGACATTGTGTGTGACTCATCCTTGCGACTCCACAACATGCATCAAATACTTATTGGTAAGATTCTTACTGTAGTTTTTCCTCACAAACAGTACGTGAGATCTTATTCCTTCATGTTTGTCTGTTGTCTGACGCAGCCGAGGGAGCCGCTGCCAGGCACGTGGAAACGGTGGGAGTGAAGGACTAGCCTTAAAGGCGCAGTACACAAAAACCGCTAGCTGATGCTAAATGCTACAAAGTAGAAACTTATGACAGGTATAATAAAAAATCTGCTGGGTGTTTTGAGATGAAACTTAACAGACACATTCTGGAGACACAAAAGACTTATAGTAAACCTGGAAAAAGTGGTAACCTAGGTGCCCTTTAAAACGGTTTCAATTTGATCAGATCTTACAAGTTGGTTAATCCAGCCTTTACTAAATATTTACTTTTATGTGTAGTACAGTACGCTAAAAGTGGGATATAACAATATTACAATGCAAATGGTTTATTACCGAATAGCTGTTTCTCAGAATAGATTAAATGTTTCTAGTTGCACCTACATTTTGATATGCTTTTTAAAGGAACCAGCATATGAGTGGCAAGTCAAGAAACAGCAGTAAACACAGTCTAATGTGTGTCCTTTTGGAAAATCATGGCAATATTCATACAACAACATCATGTTTTATATCCTAGGCCAGTGTAATTAATACCTACAATTGTCACGACATGCCACATCTTTAAAGATTAATACCTGTACAGAACAGAACATGTACAAGTGTAAAATCATCATAACACCTTTAGATGTTTTCATTTAGTGTGATTGTGTGTGCAGTGGTGCAGAGGACAAGCACGGTTACATCTGGGACAGACACTACAATATCTGCCTGGCGCGCCTGCAACACGATGACGTGGTCAACTCGGTGGCCTTCAGTCCAGCAGACCAGGAGCTGCTGCTTTCTGCCAGCGATGACTCCACCATCAAAGTGTGGCGGTCACCACGCATGGTGCGCCTCAGCCAGGCCCCCCGACCCCCATCCCGCGCTCACAAACTGCTTTCCTCCTTGCTCGGCCACAGAAGTATTAATGTAAACGGTAAGCCCTGACCATCACACTGGCGCATTTAACAAAACCCTAGAGACTAACACTGCGTGAGCAGAGAAGGTCCCACGTGAGGTCAAGAAATTGAGGATGGGATGGAGGAGGATACTTAGTGGCACTATTAAAGAATGTACTGTGATCTCCCAGATCCCTTAAAGATGAATAGAGAATCCATTTTTTGGGGGGGGTTTTAACGTCACCTCAAATGGACATGAAACATGGAAGGTGAACATCACTAGGATGTGACGTCAAGAGCAAAGAAATAAGATTATGAGGAAAGATATTAAAGGAAAACTACTGTTTATTTGATATATTATGGTTCGTTTTACAACTCCTCAAGAGTTAGACAGTTGAGTTGGACCATTTTTGAATCCATTCAGCCGATTTCCGAGTTTGGTTAGAACACTTTAGCTTAGCTTAGCATAAATAGTTGAATCAGATTAGACCGTTAGCGTCTCACACAAAAACGTCAAAAAAACCCAAACATTTTTTGACATCGATTAATGTTGTTGGATTGTGTACTGAGGCTGACGGAAAACAAAAAGCTGCTATCTTCTTGGTCATTATGGCGATTCTCTCTCTAGGAACTTTGCTCTAGTTCCTAGCCATATCTACCTAGAAAATAGCAACTTTCATTATCTGTCAGTCTTCGTAAACAATGAAATTTTAGAAGAGTCAAGCTGAAATCATTGGCGATCTTTGAGTGAGATGCTAACGGTCTAATCTGATTCGATGTTCTAAGCTAAGCTAAACGTGCTCCGCGTCAGACCAGAGATCAGCTGAATGGATTCAACAATGGTAATACTCTAGGGGAGCTGTAAAATGAGAGAGAAAGAAAAGGTAGAGCGTTCCTTATTTTCACACACGTGTGCGGTTGGTAAAACTAGTTAACTGTTTTGGTTGCGTGAGCATGTCTGCACATTTGTACATTTTTTTACCGTATTTTTTTCCCTCAGCACCTTGTGCAATAGGTGTTGCTAAAATACTTGATGGTCAGAAAAACAAGAATGAGATCAAATCATTCAAATATTCATTAATGGGAAAACCAAACCACAGAGGAACAATGATGTGTCATTTGGGTTTATCTTTGGTTAAGTTTGACAGGCTACGGAATGACAGTGCAAGCGTTTACATCTGAGGTTCTCCATCTATGCCTTTATTAATGAAATCGGTTGTGTATTTTGGCATACAGGGATTATATTGAAAATTCCAAAGACAGTAAATTGTCATTGTCGGCTTCATACAATGGTTCTGTTCTAACAATGCACCATTGCTGCGCTTCTGTTATGGTGGCGGGTTTGTTTTCTATTTAAAGGGATAGTTCAGCCAGTCGTCATTTACTCTCCCTAGTGTGGTTTTAAACACAAATGAAGACATTTATTATCTTCTTTTGTGTTCAGAAGAAACTCAAATAGGTTTTGAAAAGTGAAGGGTGACAATTTTTGCAGTTTGGATTGTCAAAACGACCAAAGACTAGAAGAGAAGCTCTGGTATGCAACTTAATGTAACTGACTGTTACAGAACGCACAATATCAGAATGTTTTGCTACACCCATAAGCATGTTTAAAGGGATGGTCCACCCAAAAATTTTAATTAACCCACTGTTTAATCCAAGAAAGCTGAAAACCTCTAGCCATTGATTTTTCATAGTAGGAAAAATTCCATTCTATGGAAGTCGATGGTTACAGGTTTCCAGCTTTCTTTAAAATATCTTGTGTTCAACAGTAGGATAAATGGAGCTAGTAAAGGGTAAACGATGGCAGAATTGAACATTTTGGGTGAACTAACTCTTTAACACTGTTTACCAGCCGTAAATATTCAGCAAAGGTGCTTGTTTCTCATTATCTCCTATGTCATGAAATGCGCCCCCCATATATGAAGCTCATCTGTATACTGGTCAATCTGTTACTTACGTGTGTTTGTGCGATGGCTGCGTATGACCTGTTGTTGATTTCAATTTGGTTGCTTAATTTATGTCTTGATCTCATTTGAATAGTTCAGTTTGTGTTTAGTTTCCTGCATTCGTCTCTGCGGTTGTAAGTACATCAGTTTCGCTTCAGTGGACCTGGTTCTCTGATTTTCCCACGCGACCTTTGCTTGTTCGCCATCGTTGGATTTTGTAGAATTGTGAAATGTGTGAAACTGATTTGATCTATTAAACGTTTTTCTTTTATCCGATGCAGCGTGTTGTTTTATTTTAGGTTTTGTCTTAGCAGCTACAATATTTTGGGGTTTTGGCGTTTTAAAGAAAGAATAAAATACACACTTTGTTATTTTTATTATGTTTATTGCTGAAATGAAAGTAGATGGTTTAACAAATCCCCCACCCCAAAAACACACACACACACACACACACATTACAATGATCCACAGTCACAGAAATCCTCTTCTTTGTAATGTTTGTACGACATTATCATATTATCATTTGATTTCTTTTTATTTTTCACACTTTCCGCTGTCCTTTTAATAATACGTGTGAAAATGTTTAATAATATACATGGTTTAACAAATTCATTCATTTTCCTGCGGTCTAGTCCCTTTATTAATCAGGGGTCGCCACAGGGGAATGAACCGCCAACTCATCCAGCATATGTTTAAACAGAGGATGCCATTCCAGCTGCAACCAAGTACTGGGAAACACTCATTCACACTCATACACTACAGCCAGTTTAATCAATTCACCCATATTGCATGTCTTTGGACTGTGGGGGAAACCGGAGCACCCGGAGGAAACCCACACATACACAGGGAGAACACGCAAACTCTACAAAGGAAGGTCTTCTGGTCCTGCTGTAAAGCAACAGTGCTTACCACTTAGCCACCATGCTGCTGTCAATTTGTAACATTTAATGAAGAGGCATGATATTAATTGAAAGTACACCAGAGAGTACCCCACTGTGGAGAAACCCACGCCAGCACAGGGTGAACATGCAAACCACACAGAAACGCCAACTGACCCAGCCCGGACTCGAACCAGTGACCTTCTTGCTGTGAGGCGATAGTGCTAACCATTGAGCCACCGTGTCACCTTAACAAATTAATTTCAAATAAAAAAAGATACATAATACAAGTCTTCTTTTTAATGTTTGTTTGAGTTTTATAATGATTAGATGCCACGTTAACCTTTATTTTACCTTATCCTATTTAGTTTATATTCTGTCCTTTTAGTGATCAATGTAAGATGATCAAATGAATGTGGTAATGGTTATTTTATTCAGTCTTTTAGAATAAGAGCTGCTTCATCAAAACAGAAATAAAAAAAATATGTATATATTGTTACAGTAATTAAGTATTGTTAAATCATAAAATATATTAATATCTAAAGTGATTGAATCTCTACATGAGCATAGTACAGGTACGTGCCAAAAAATTTGAATATTAGAAAGTGGAACTTGTGTGTTGTATTAGTTGACGACACACACACAGTGAAAGATTTCAAGCCTTCATTAGTTTTAATTTGAATGATTATGGAATTAACGATGAAAAAAAATCCAAATCCAGTATTTCACAAAATTAGAATTTCCTGCAACGTTCAACATTGTAGGCTCCCAGTGTCTCAGGCCGTACTCACACTATGTACAGTTGCCTTGAAACGGCCCAAAGCACGCTTGTCCCCCCGACGGCCTGCACTCACATTACATTCGGGCCTGGGCACGCTTACGTCATGGATGACGCGCTGTTCAGTAAGAAGCGCTCTCGATCAGCACAGTGGACTTTTCTTTAGTTATATCGTTTAAGTTGTTTGATATGCGGTGACACGCTGTCTAATATTTCGCCGAACAGATCAGCCCATTTTGACGCTCATAAACAATCATAAAGTCCTTGTACTCCAGGAATTAGGAGGTTTGCTGAAGGCGCAGCTGATGTGCAGTGAGGGGTTTGCGTCTTTAATAATCGACGACAGTTTGCGTTCATTGAACAGTACGAATTATTAATCAATCCATATGAAACAGTCCCTTAAAAGTCACGTCTCTCTTTCAGTTTCGGGCATAGGCACGCTTGCACTCACACTGTAAGAGTACCGCGCCTGAGCCCAATTCAGAGCACTCACACTGCTCAAACGCTCCGGGAAACGTGCCTGAGCATGGCTCGGATAGTGTAGTGTGAGAACGGCCTCAATCTAGTCCACTAAATAATGCAAAGCATTGAAATGGTCTCAGTCTGGCTTCGTAGGCTTCAGAATCATAGGGAAGACTTCTGACTTGACAGTTGTACAGAAGACATATCAATGGAAGCCTCCAGAAGTAGGAAAGGTCTCAAAAGGAAATTGCAAAAGAAACTGGAAGCTCTCAGAGTGCAGTATCTGAGTATATTAATAGAGTGTTAAGAGGAAGCGAAAATGTGGCTGGAAAAGGTGCATAAGTATGACAGCAGCCTTGAAAGGATTGTCAAGCAAGAGTGACTGAGGCTGGTGTCAGAGCATCAAGAACCACCACATACAGACGTCTGCATGACATGTGCTACAGCTGTAGAATTCTATGCGTCAAGCCTCTCCTGAACCAAAAACAACGCTAGAAGCATCTGTGCTGGGCTAAAGTGAAAAAGTACTTGTCTGAGGCGCAGTGGTCCCAAGTCTTTTTTTCAGGTGAAAGCAAAATTGTATTTCATTTGGAAATCAAGATCCTAGAGTCTGGAGGAAGAGCGGAGAGACACAAATCAAGATCCTTAAGGTCCAGTGTGAAGTTTCCAGGGTCAGTGCTGGTTTGGAGAGCCATGTCATATGCTGGTGTGGGTCCATTGCCTTTTATTAAGTTTTGTTTGCAGCTCTATACCAGGATGTTTTAGATGGATGTCTTCCTGTTGCCTACAAGCTTTTTGAAGATGATGATTGATGTTATTTTCCAGCAGGACTTGGAACCTGCACACAGTGCCAAAGCTACCAGTACCTGATTTAAGATCCATGTTATCCCTGTTCTTAATTGGCCAGGAAACTCACCCGGCTTAAACCCTATGGGAATCTATAGGCTATTGTCGAGAGGAAGATGAGGGATGAGAGACCACAAAATGCAGACGAGCTGAAGGCCGATATCAAAGCACCTTGTGCTACCATAACACCTCAACTGTGTCAAAGGCTGATCGCCTCCATGCCACACCGCCTTGATGCTGTAATTAGTGCTAAAGTAGGCCCAACAAAGTAATGAGGACATAATACAATACATCAACACACTTTTCAGAAGGCCAACACGTGTTTAAGATCCTTTTTTTATTGGTCACGTGAAATATTCTATTTTTGTGTTTGGTTTTTTCATCTTTGAATAAAACGAAGGCTTGAAATATTTCACTTCTTTGTGTTTAGTGAACTAATTTGGAAATAAATGAACTTTGCCTCGATTTTTTTTTGGCACATACCTGTATAAAGAGTAAAGTAAAACATAATATGAGAGAAATACAAACGAAAAAGATATTTTTCCCTAAGAGTGAAGGCAAACTAATATCCAAGCAACAGTTCCTTTAACTATTAAAGCTGAGCAGCATTTATATAACAACTAATTCACCTGCTAATAAACACCTGTGTATTGACTTTACAAACGATAAATGACAGTAATAATACTATTATTATATAGTCTTGTTTAGTATGGTTAAAAGTCGATTATACATCTGCATTAAACTACTGAAAATAGTTATATATAGTTATATACAATATATACTGTTGGTATAATATAAATATAATGTATACATACTGTCTATAAATATATATATATATTGTGTATTAAATATTCTATTATATTGCAATAGTGCAATTATTGGTGTGGAAGTCTCTTTACGACATTATCATTTTGCATATAATAAAATAATAATAATAAAAACATTTAAGGTAACACTTTAACATGAACTAATGGAACATTATTGTAATATATTACCTAACGTGAGGCAACAATAAACAATACATTACTGTATATATTCACCTGTGTTAACGTTAGTTATCTGAAATAAGGTTGTTCCTTGTTAGTTCTTGTGTTTTAACTACTGTTAATGAGCAAATCTTTGGATTGTAACGATGCAAGTAATCTACTAGTACAGTTCACACATTAAGTTATAGAACCTTAAATGTGACCAATATAATAATAATAATAATATTGCTTATACAAATCATAATAATCATGTTACTATGCTTTATATTATTATTCCTGTTGTGAAATATTTTCATTATTTGCTTCCGCAGCACAATAATATCATCAATTGTTATTATGAGTGATCTATTTGGCCTCATAAGCCGGTGAGGTCGACTATGGCTTTAATAAATATGGTGTCATCTCTCAGGTATGAGCTTTTGCCTGCCAGCTTGGCGAGGGGGCAGAAGAGAGGACAGCCACTGGCTATATTCATCTCACTGATGGGTCTCTGGAAGGATGTGGAGCTCACGTCAGGCCTGAAGGCATCAATGATGTGCTCTCTGTTGTTTTGGTCCAACAGCATCAATGTCACCTTTAGAAAAGAACAGAGAGAGAAAGAGAGACTTGAATTACAAACCGTGTAACAACTGGTAGTGTTGTCAAAAGTATCGAAGTTCAGTACCAAACGGTATTGAAATGTAAATGCGCTGATCAACAGTGATGGGAATAATGGCGCTATAAATAAACGGCATTACTAATGGACAGACTTTTTTTTCAGTAACGTGTAATCAAATGAGTTACTGTTTCCCCTGTTACAACGCCATTGCCGTATAATTGAGAACACTGAAGCGATTTTTATGTGAGCAGCGTCTCTCAGCCACGGGACCTCTCTTTCTCTGGGGTGGGTGTGTGTGTGTTCGGGGTTGGGGCGGGACACCTACACAAACTATCTCGTTTTTAAAATAACACGTACATGATCTGTTTGACAGAAGCTTAGATCAACTTAAAAATAAGAAACAAAATGGCCGTTTCCACTGTCAAAAGGCGTACCGAACCGTACCATACCCCTTTTTCGTCACCCTTTCGAAAGGGTACCAAACACGAGAATGGGTACCAAAAGGCAGAGCTAGACATGCAGCTGAACGCTATTGGTTTACAGAGATACTTCACAAGCTCACGCAACAAGCCAGAATGAAAACAAAAAAACGCCATGTTTTCATACACAGATTACAGCGTAATTATATATACATATAATAACAAGCCCTGTTCGACCAGGGCTCAAATGAACATTGTCGTCGTCTTGATGAACAGCCACAAAGCCAAAAAGAAGAGCAGATTTTACCCTGTGCCCCGTTTTAAGAGCCAGTCTAAAGCGCGAGCGGTTTCGCTTTCTTACGCTCGCCGCACGTCTATATTTGAAATAACAAACTTCTTGAGCTGATGATAATAACGTGCGCTTGATTATTGACATGCTTTTGAAACCTGATCCTGTCAGAAACTGACAAACGCGAGAGTGACGTGCCAAAAAACAAAAGGAGAAGCCGGAAAAAACGGAGCACATTATTTTTTCAGCAAACGTGAACAAACTGTCATGTTTGACTATTATCATCACCTTTTAGACTATTATGAACTCAGAATGATGGAATTACTCTCTAACAAGAGGCTACACGTGCTGCTGAAGATTAAAGACACGTTTAATCATGAGGTTTGCTATATTTCGTGTTGTTTTGAACTTAAATAAGGACTAAATGTCTGCTGTGTGTAGTTTATCTGTAAGTGGTAACATATCGGAGACTGTAAGGGTCTGTATGTGTTTATATATGTTGCATTATTTTATATAATTACAGACGTTACAGTAGGCTATTTCGCACTGTCATTGATCTGCAGTTATAATCAACTCATGTTCATAGTAAAGTTAGTAATAAACATTTATACACCAGTATTTATGTGTGTAAAGCATCTGTGTTGTGAGAAGTGCTTCAATATGTGAGTGACCCATAGCTTTACTTTAGACATTTTCTCGAGCTAAAATGACGTTGTCTGCAACTTTCTGTCGTACACCACGCTCACCAAGAGTACCATTGGTACCCTTGCAAGCCTGATAAAGGTGACCCGTACCGACCCATACCGTACCGTACTGTACCAGTCAGTGGAAACGAGCCAAAATAAACAATCGTTGTAATCTCACTAGGAAATGTGGCCAAACATATGCCTGGGGCATCTATACTAATGTGGATTGGCAGAATTTGTGTTTTGTTTCACTTGGCCTGATTTACATTCACAGGATTTACTTAAGTACAAGAAAGCAAATGTGTATGAAGCTCAATTTATGTGAACTCTTATTATTCAGATATGCTTAGGTATAGCCAGATTTTCATTCTATGGCACCTTTACAGGCTGCCTTTACAAAAAATAACTGCATTAAACTGAAGTAAAACTGCGGTACGACAGCAGTATATAGAAGTATAACTGCAACAAAATTAAGTACAAATGCAAAATTGCAATGTCTTTGTTTAGGTAAATTTAACCTGCACAATGCCAGTTTAGCCAATTATATTTCAGCACTCCGGGTTGCCTTGTTGGAAAACAGCAAATTTCATTCATTCATTCAGAAAGACTCTGAAAGCATGCGTCCGTGACCGAAAATGCAACAAAAATGCGACCATATCAGACGTTGAAATGAGACAGATTCAGTTCACGTTATTAATTAGCAAATGATATAAATATTACGAGCGTAAACATTAGGCGAGCAGGTTACATTGTAACCGCGTGTCCTAACAACACGCTTTGTGACGAGATATGCAGTGATGAGCAGTTTGGCTGTTTGCACTAGACGAAACACGACAAAAATGTAAATACAGCCTTTCAGAAGCACAGAATAAGCACATACTCACGAAACAGTAAAGTTTAGAATCTATTTAAACTCACATTGTTAGCATTTAGCACTGAATAAAGCACATAAGGTTTACCTGAGGTGATCACTGTTATAGGTTTCTGTTGTTCAGCTGTGAGAAATAGAAGCCATTTCTAATATATCAATTTGAGGTGTTGGTTCGAACCAAAACTCCTTTTAATATGGAAAATATTCCCTCTGTTGCGTGTCCTTGCTGTATTTAGAACACAGTTTAAATCACTCTATCCTGTTCTTAATCTGGCAACCCGCATTAGCGTTTATTTTGATCCAGGAGTGCAATACCAAGTTCAACCACTGGTTGTCAAACTTACATACTGCACATTTAACTAAAACTGCAGTGTTTCTTTAAAAAACTGCAGTATATATATTTTTTTTGTGCAGTAATTTTTTGTAAGGGTGTAAGAGAAAGTGAAAGAGTAAAAAGATTTACCTTCTGGCTGAAGGGCCACTTCAGCAGTGCATCATATTTGCCTTTCATGACCACAAAGAACAGAGAGAGATGAGAGCCTCGACCTGTGCCATCACCATTCAGGTAGAGTCTCAGACACATCTTATACCCATATTTACTGGAGTAAAATGCTGGAAAACAAAGAAAAGTCATCAGGCAGGATCAAAAAG
This sequence comes from Danio tinwini, assembly GCA_903798205.1. Lineage (NCBI taxonomy): Eukaryota > Metazoa > Chordata > Actinopteri > Cypriniformes > Danionidae > Danio > Danio tinwini. Next base: position 16,376,652 of record CAIGQZ010032318.1, read on the forward strand.
GAGTTAACCGCAAAAATAAACTGAAATGAACTGTTTCAACTGATTACATTTCACAATTCCTCAACTGACAAAGTATGCCAACTGAAAAAAATGGCATACTCAGCCATGCAAGATGGGAATGGCAAACATTTGTGCAGTTTTTTAATTAATATTATCAATTTTATTTCCAGGTTAATCACTGTACTGGGCCCCACCGACCCCTATGCACTAGTTAAGTCGTGATGTATGGAATATTGTTTCCAGGTCCAAGTTGCTACTCATTTTAATTGAGAAAATGGTCATTTATGGCCACCTTCCACTCTTTTTTTCTACTCAAAATCATGGCGTCTTTGGACTTGACACCAATATTTTGACAATTTCAAAAAAAGTAATCACTTTCTGGACATCTGATATTATATATATATATAAATAGATATATAGACACACAAACAAACTCCCATACATCACGA
>CAIGQZ010032318.1:16383250-16409249 GCA_903798205.1 Danio tinwini
ATTACGATTTTCGAAAGTATTACAAAGCTTTGTAAATGTTTATTAGTACCATGTGTTAAGCGTCCCCCGTGTAGTTTGGTAGAGTGCTTGAACACAGAATCTGAACATTGTTTACAGTAACAGAAGTCATTTTTTGTTATAATAACAATCCTCTTACACCCTTTAGATACAAAAATAGTGGTGGCATAACCTTCTTTCATCATTCTGAGCTGATCATAGAATTATCTGTGCTAATCGACATTATGCAACAAATGCTGTTTATTAAGCTTAAAATTCACAGGACACTTTTCTTTCAGTATGTTCATTTTAATTAAAGATTACCAAAACAAAAAAAAAATTCCAAAAAAGATTACCTTGCATGGATTAATTATTTACCTTAAGTATAAGAATGTGAGCTAACAAAATAAACATTTTCCTTTTTGATTTCACGTGGACTTTAACCTGTACAAAACCTTTAACAGCCTTTTATTCTGATCTTTATCTTACCAGGTGAGAACATGGCAGGTGCTCGGCCTGCCACTGCATCTTGCCTGCGGCGGGAGAATTCTGCAATTTTCCAAATGAAAACCCCATCATATGTACAAAACTGCAGCTCCCGCAAAGACTGCTCAGATTCTGCTAACTGCAGATCTCGCATGGTTAACGTCCGTTCCAACTGTCGCACCTTCAAGAGTCATCAAACACAGAAAAAAGGAAAAACAGGGTCATGAAACTGCTATACAGGGTCATGTACTGTAGTGTGGCAACAATATGCTAACATTTGAAAGCTACTTCTACATAATCCTTTATTGTGAGATGTAAGACAATTGGGGATGAATATAAATAGCCTCTGGTTGACTGGTGTGTCATTACATTGAAAAACTGTGTCATCATCAAACGAATAACCGCTAAACAGCAATGTAGAAGGATAAGTTAGCCACTAATGCGTCTTCAATAAATTGTCCCAATCGATACCTCAATAGTGTCTATGGTAATGTGTATAGGGTTTCTGTAGTTTTATGAAGGTAAACGTAACTTAACAAAATCTTAAGACTTCTTTAACACAATGTAAAGTATTTACTTTGATGGGAACACAAAATGTCAGTATGTTCTCAAATGATTTTTGTTTCTCATTTCTCATTATATATGTCTACAGCTTTCTGTTAAGCTGGCCATAAAGCAAGTTTGAGATTAAAACAAGAACAGTATTGTCCTTGCTTTCTGCCTACACCTAATTTTATTAAACTGAATGTATATTTTTTGCATCATAAGTTCAAGCATCAAAGTTATTTAGGTTTTTTGATTGTCAAATGAAGACTTTTAACACATTTTAAGACCAGCAGAAGACTTGCGAAGGACAAGTTTTGGAATTAAAGTACAAATTCTGTCATTATTTAATTTTTTTTAACTAATGATCAACTGATCCTTTAGAAAAACATGGACTTAAACATCCCACATGAAGAAAAGGCCAGCAGCAAAGGCTCTTCTGCTGGTAAAGGAAAGACACATGTCTGTGTTTTACCAGTAACAGACAAATGGAAACAAAGCATGTCTGTTTGATAGTAAAGGCTTCCACTGGTAATCAAACGTCTGAACTTTAATTTGAATAAAACTTTTAAATAAAGAACAACTGATGCCAAAATGAACATAAAAATTAGCAATATATGCAAACCCATATGATTTACTCTCTTCTATGCTGCACACAGAACTGGGTCATCCAACTTTAACAAGACATTATCAGGGACATTTAAATCACAATTAGCTCTTTACACCTTTCTACTCATTAGTACTGCTATGTGACCTGTAAAGTAGATGGTGTACATTTTTGTCCATTACCAGTAGTGCCCCAGTGACAAGTTGTTATAATCTTAAATGTACAATTGAGTATTTAAGATTTTTTCTGTTCAATTCCAGTTCAAATGTCATACAGGCTGCAGGAACCATTCATCACGTTAAGTACTTTTCTGTGTAACAAAATCAATGGCAAAGTATTGAAATAAAAAGCTTGTCGAATAGCTCTAACTGAAAAAGTACATCGAATAAAAACTGCTTGCATTTTAATGACTTGAATTGCCAGGGTTTGAAATTTTAGGAAATTTAACACAGCTGTTTATTTACGCTGTGAATATTTCAATTCAAAACACAATTTCATGCTTGAATTTAATATTTCATATTCAACTTTCAAAATATTCAGTTCTGTTTAAAATACAAAGTATAATATTTAAAAGATAATTTTCAGTTCATATTATCTCAGTTCAAAAATCTGCTTCCATAAATTCAGTGGTTCAAATTTGGCTGTTAAAATTACATCTGGGAACTGCAGGAAAAGCTATAGATTGCAGATAGCAGATTGCTTTATCACCAGCAGATGAAGATAGACCAATTTAAGATTTTTAAACCATTAAATAGGTGAGGGAAAAAAGCACAAAAGTAGCATTTAATATTAATATCGGTCTTGGGCTGCGTCCGAAACCGCCTACTACTCAGTAGGTAGTGCATTTGAATGTAAACGTACTACTCGGCTTTTAGAAAAGTACGTTCTATACAGTATGAATGTAAAAAGTATGAATGGAGTTCGGACATACTACATCCGCCATTTTGTCATGGTCACATGACCTACCTGCGTCAGTTACGTCGCTTTACTCCCATTCATGAATTCTCTCGCGGGGCATCATGGGATAGCACAGCGTGCATGAGATGCACACTTCAGAATCTCACCGGAAGTAGTAAGTCATTCGGGTACTTCTCGCATACTGACTTTCGAATTCTATAAATTCAAACACACTACTCGGCTCACATACTGATTTTACCGCACTGTATAGTATGGAAGTATGCGGTTTCGAACGCAGCCTTAAACTCTTGATACCCACTGAGCAAGGGTGAACCTGCGATACTGGAATAAGAGACGCTCAACGAGGAGGCAAAAAAATTCTAATCAAATCGCTGGATCACCTCTTGAGATCTAAGGAATGAGGTTTACGTGATCCCCAGCTGGCTTTCATTACATTAGGGCAAATATAAATGTCCAAAACTTCATTTAACTTTTTAGGCCTATAATCCTTTTTTAACCTACTTATAATGTCCTAGACTGATACTAATAATGCTACTTTTGTGCCATTACTGACCTTTTTTCCTCACCTATTTAATGGTTTTAAAATCTTAAAATGGTCCATCTCCACCTGCTGGTAAAAAAAGCAATCTGCGATCTATTAAATCTGCTATCTGCAATCTATTGCTTTTCCTGCAGTTCCCGGATGTAATGTCGAATTTTAACAGCCGAATTTGAACCACAGAATTTATGTAAGCAAATTTTTAAGCTGAAATAAATAAACAGAAAATGATATTTTAAATATTATACTTCGTATTTTTTAAACAGAACTGATTATTTTGGAAGTGAAATCTGGAAGTTTAAGTATGAAACTTAAGTATGAAATTTTAAGACCTACAATTACAAACCCTAAGTCACTAAAATGCAAGCAGTTGTTATTCAATGTATTTTTTCAGCTAGTGCTATTCGACAAGCTTTTTATTTCAATACTTTTGCCATTGATTTTGTTACGCCATCATTTCTCCACTTTTCTGTATGAAAATAAATGGTGTTAGCAACTTTTCCTCTTTGGTGTTCCAGGCTTTTAACAAGAGCAATATTTATAAGACATCTCTAAATCTTTCCACCTGCCCATTGTGGAACAAGACAGTTCAATACATCATGATGTTGTTACCTGCAAGGTGAGAGCCTCGCAGCATGCTCGGACACATAGCAGAGCATCAAAACCAACTCTGCAGTCCGAAAGGAAAAACAATCCTATAAATCCAACATAAATCCGAGTGTTTTTGCACAACTATTTTGGTGCATCATTCTCTGCGCAGTGTGTGTAATACCTTGTTTGACAAATTTTCTATTTTTTCCTGGTCTAGGCGATGTTGTCGGGATAGCGCCTCCATGGTGAGGGCTGAGCGTTCCAACTCTTTATTCAAGACACACACTATGTTCTCCAAAGTTGTGACTTTTTGCTGAACACCAGGACTGCCTCCTCTTCCTGCATTATGAGCTCCTACTGGTGGTGCATCTTCAGGTCCGCGATACAATCCCAGCCCAGCGTCGTCCTGCCACTCTCCAGCCCCTTCTGCTCGCAGGCGCACGGAGGATAGCACAGCTAACATCAGACGCAAATGCTCCATCACGCTGGTCTGCTCATGCTCCTGTTGCCTGCCATTGTCAACCTATGTACAAAATAATCACACTGATACTTTACTGAGAAGGTATACAGTTGAAGTCAAAATGATTAGCCCTCCAGTGATTTTCTTTTTCAAATATTTTACAAATAATGTTTGAAATTTTTCACAGTATTTCCTATAATATTTTGTCTTCTGGAGAAAGTTTTATTAGTTTTATTTTTCGGCTAGAATAAAAGCAGTTTTTAAAGAGGTGGTCTGTTATGATATCATATTTTAAACTTTAGTTGATGTGTAATGTAGCTGTGTGAACATAAACAACATCTCTGAATGTAATACGCTCAAAGTTCAATACAAAGTGAGGCAGTTGCTTTTACAGGGTTAGCTTAGCAAAGCCTATAGGGAACAATTTTTGGGGACTACAAAAAAAATACATTTGGGTTAGTGAGATCACAAATGCTTCAGGTTAGCGCATTCACCACAAGCATACACCCCACATAGCAAATGGGCACTGTAATGTTATAGCATAGAAAGCTAAAATGCCGTCCAAAAGCTGCTATTTACAAAGAGCTTCTGTTATTGTATTTAGGCTTCTCAAGGACATGACACAAAGAGAGAAGTACTTACAGTTTAATTTAATTATGTTTAGGAGAAATATAAAAAATATATAGCTAGCATTTGACAAATGAGACCTTCCAGAATCTCTCCCAGTTCAGTGCTGGATTCGGCTAAAAACTTCTCAAAGAAGGAACAGCTTCAACCATAATAGACGAAGCTGTGGATTGTGAACCACAACCTGCAAGTATTTTTATTTGTTAAAAATTTATCTATTACATGTATAGTGTCTAGTGTTAACGGTATGCTGTAGCAAGGACTACTAGCAAGAAATACTGCTTGGCACCGTTAACAATTTAGCTACACATTCATACTGTATTTATCCATCAAACTTCTGTAAACACCCACAATCTTTACCAGAGCTGCAGTGTCTCTCTATGTGGCCACTTTTTGTGAGTTACACATCTCAAATAATGAACTCGCTAAAGATATGTGAATGTTTCATAATACTTAGACATGCTTATAACCCTAATATATATGAAAGACACTTGTCAGATTTTAATTTAGAGAGCAGGTATTTTATGTCTAATTCAGGCTCACACTGACACGGCTGCTTCACTGACTGACAGTATATACACAGTAGAGACACAGCGCTTGCTAGTGACTCGACGTGAAGCTTCCTGGCGGCGTGGAGCTGATCTGCGAATCACAGCACATTATGCTAGCTGACCAATCAGAGCCTCTAAAGGGCGGGCCTTTCGAAGGAACTAGGAAATATGACAGTTGTTTTCATGTTAGCGGAGTAGCTGTATATAAATAATGTGATTTATTACTAAGTGAAGTTCACAGTATGTATAAACTAATTTCGAGAGGATCACGTGCTTATGATTGTTCTCAGCTGTTCCTGCATTAGCCTATGATCGATTATCCAATCAGACGACTCCTAACTCACTATAAATAACCAGAGCTTTCTTATCTCAATATCTTTGTCTTGAAGAACCCCCCACCCACCTCTACTTTCCCTCTTTATTAGATGGGCGACACGGCGGCCCAGTGATTAGCACTGTTGCCTCACAGCAAGAATGCCACTGGGTTAAGTCCCTACTAAACCAGACGACATTTCTGTGTGGAGTTTTGCTTTTTCTTCCCGTGCTCATGTGGGTTTTTCCTGGGTTCCCCGGTTTCCTCCCACAGTTCAAATAACACGCACCCTAAGTAAATTAAACACACAAAATTGATACCATAGTCAAGCTCTAAGCAAGCACTCCTCTCTTCAGTCATCCATTTCCACCATTCAGCTAGAATAAGCCGGGGGAGTTTATCGAGATCTACCTGAGCTCAAACTCCCCTCTCACCCTTCAAACGGGAGGGAGCCCAGGGCTCGAGGATCTTACAAGGTCAGGGCTCTATCCCGGGACAGCATGCCAAACAAGCTTTATTATCAATCATCAGCTAAGTGTGAACTCTTGAATTAGCACACATTGCTTTGCATCTAAACAAAACAACCAAGCCTTAAAAATATACTCTGTACCACCCTTTAAGGTCAATAGTAATAATATTACTAATAATATTAAGGCCAATGTTTTTTTTCTGATTGTCTACCGAACAAACCACTATTATACAATGATTTGCCTAATTAACCAAGTTAAGCCTTTAAATGTCACTTTAAGCTGAATACTAGTATCTTGAAAAATATCTAGTCAAATATTATGTGCTGTCATCCTGGCAAAGATAAAAGGAATTAGTTATTAAAACTATAATGTTTAAAAATAGTCTTTCTGTTAAATAGAAACTGAGGGAAACAAATATTCAGGAGGGCTGATGATTCAGACTTCCACTGTACATACAATTGTAACTCTTACAGATTTAAACAGTGACATATGTCACTAGGTATTATAAATGAAATTAGAATCCAAGACACATAAATAGACACATAAATGTAGTTTGATTTATGAAGTAAAGTCTTTTTTAATCATGTGTATTTAGTGCAGTGCAGGGTGTGTCAGACTGTAGATTTATCTTTAAGTCTTCCTCGCCCCTGTGACGACAACCACAGAACTGATCTTCCTTTACACTCAAGTTGTATGCTTTATTTCAGATGGTATTATCTGACCAGTAGAGTTAATTTTTATATTATCCCATTTTTTTTATTCAATTCAATTCAATTCACCTTTATTTGTATAGCTCTTATACACTGTAGATTGTGTCAAAGCGGCTTCACCTAGAAGATTATAGTAAATTGAAACAGTGTCAGTTCAGTTTAAAGTGTTTAAGTTCAGTTCAGTTTAGCTCAGTTCAGTGTGGTTTAATAATCACTACTGAGAGTCCAAACACTGAAGAGCAATTCCATCGATGCGCAGCTCTACAGATCCCGAACCATGCAAGCCAGTGGCGACAGCGGCGAGGAAAAAAAAAAACTCTACCAATTGGCGTAAGTGAAGAATAAAAAAAGACTATACTATTGGCTTGATTTGGACTAGGGAAATTTGTGAGGTCTACACAGGAAGGATATAGTTACAATTTTTAAATGCCCTTCAATGATTCACCAATGAAAATGACAGTAAGCCTACTGTCATAACTGGATAAACTGTCTAGCCAAATGTCTTAAAGTTTGGGACTTTTCTAACCCACACTCGTAACTATTTTAGTAAGGTTCTAAGAAATTTAAATAGATGCCCTTATTTTGACAGAGAGGCAGTAATTTGACAGCTTTTAAAAATGACTAAAAGTAAGAGTGTTAGGGCAGTGGACATGCGCTGAACAATGTCTCACTTTACCTCAAAGTCGAGTTTTAACTCATTTCCACTAGAACAAAGTACTTTATATGCAATTGTGTCACTTCAATAACAACTCCTTAGTGCAAGGTATCTACTGTTTGATGCAAACGTAACTATATGACACAAAACCACTTCATGGTTCAGCAACATCATAACCATTACAAAATGCAATTCAAAAATATTCAGAAATCCACCCTTATTGTGGTAAGCATGAATCACATTATCCACCCATCTATTCAGAATGTACTTGTGCAATCTGAGAAACAAACACATACCACTGCCCTGCATCCAATCTCTCTGAACTGGCATGCTGACTTAGATTTTGCACAAGATTTGGTGTGCTCTTGAAACTGCAAAAAAGTAGGAGAAAAAAGAAAAGAAAAACAAATAAGGTGAGTTTCTTTCTATATTAAAACATGACATAATAACAGATTCATTTAATGATAATTGTAGTACAACACAAGATTAGTGTCAATTGAAGGGTTAGTTCACCCAAAAATTAATATCCTTTTATTAATCGACCATTAGTAAAACCCGTCCCCACTTTCCGACAAGCTTTCAGTATCAGCCATAGCGCTCCCCTTTTAATTTTATGCACATTTTCATAATTTGTCATGTTAATTACCAATGATACTCTACTACGGCGCCATTTGGACAATGTAATTACATGTCAATCAACCTGGCCTTTCAAGGAAAGTCTGTTCACTCGACGGCCGTATTTGCAGCGCACCAAGAAGTCCTGTCTAAATTAATGGGGGAATCCTGAAATCTGCACTATCTGACAAAAGTCTTGTCATTAATCCTAGTTGTAAGAGCAACAAATAATAACTTGACATCTAGTTGATCATTTGGAAAAATGGCAGAAGGTCGATTTTTCTGATAAATCATCTGTTGAACTGCATCCCAATCATCATAAATACTGCATAAGGCCTATTGGAACCCACATGGACACAAGATTCTCACAAAATTCAGTCAAGTTTGGTGAAGGACAAATCATGGTTTGGGGTTACATTCAGTATGGGGGCATGCGAGAGATCTGCAGAGTGGATGACAACATCAACAGCCTGGGGTATCAAGACATTTGTGCTGCCCATTACATTACAAACCACAGGAGAGGGCAAATTCTTCAGCAGGATAGCGCTTATTCTCATACTTCAGCCTCCACATCAAAGTTCTTGAAAGCAAAGAAGGTAAAGGTGTGCCAGAAATGGCCAGCCCAGTCACCAGACATTAACATTATTGAGCATGTCTGGAGTAAGATGCATTGAAGATAAATCCAAAGAATCTTGATGAACTCTGGGAGTCCTGCAAGAACGCTTTTTCTGCCATTCCAGATGACTTTATTATTAAGTGATTTGAGTCATTGCAGAGATGTATGGATGCAGTCCTCCGAGCTCATGGGAGTCATACACAATATTCATTCTGTTTCCACTGCACCATGACTTTATATTTGATACTGTACATTGTGTGTACATACAAGTGACAAGACCTTTGTCTAAGCAAAGTCAGACTTTACTGTCCTAAAAAAATCATTAAAAATCAAGGCATGATCATATTTAATTTAGGTAAAATAAGTGTAATCTAGAGGCCTTCGCCTTTTATATAAACCACGTCTGATACCAAATGATCAACTAGAAGTCCAGTTTTATTTGTTGTTCCCAAGACTTACTCGCCATACTGAGAACTGGACTATTCCCAATTCATAAGAATTCCAGTGAATCATCTTTGTACATATATCTATAGCCTTTAATTACTCAAGGTCATGTTGTTTCGATCCCCTGTTCATCCTCAAAACATAATTAAGATATTTTAGATTAAATCTGAGAGCTCCCTTATCCTCCATAGACAGCAATGTTCCCATTCAAATTCCAGAAAAGAAACCAAAAGCATTGTCAGTGCATGCTGCACTGCTGACTCTAGTGCAAAAAACAATGTCATCAGGGTGCAACTATACTATGGATTAAAGTCTTCTTTGTGCTTTGTATAATTATAGTTGAACCACTGAAGTCACATGGCTTTGAATGTCTCTGAGCAGTTGCTGCCTATAAGGGATGAAGGAGCTCTCAGATTTAATACAAAATATCTTAATTTGTGTTCCGAAGATGAATGAAAATCTCAGGGGATTGGAACAAATTAAATTTCAGTTGTGAGAACCCTTCAAGAAAATCAACATAGGGCTACTTCAAATAGTGTAGAAAGACAACAGAAAGGATATATGAACAAGAATGCAGACTAACCTTCTCCCTAGGTATTTTCTTTTTACCACAGTCTTTGCATTGCATAGGAAATTTCTGACAAATTTCATCATGGGCCTGTGGCAGAAAAAAAGGTGTAGGAGGAAAAAATCAGCAAAGGTGATAACAACAAATTTTCTCACACATTTTTTTTGTTGCTTAATACCTATGGATTTGCAATTTACAGTCACACACACACACACACACACACACACACACACACACAAACACATTTATCATAGCAGTAATCCATTTAACCATGTGATACCCATGTGAGGTACATTACGCAAGTTGCTATTTACTGAGATTTTTGTCTTTTTCTCCTTGAATATGTCAGTCTCCTGTCACAATTGACTTTATTTGTATGAAAATTGTGAGTTTGAATATTCTGGCATAAGTGCCTAAATAGATGAAAGAGATTGGTCAATTTTGGATGAACTACAATTTCATCACAAATTCAGCCACATTTAACCATGTATAATGCAATGTTTTATTAATATTACCTGTAGATTTTTTTTTTTAAATCTTGGTACTAAGAGTAAGTTTGCGACTAAAAATAATAACAAAACACACTACAATCAGAATCAGAATCAGTATGAGCTTTACTGCCAGCTATGTTCACACATTTTCACAAAATCCTGTTGACACCAAAAACATCAAGTACACCACAGTGGACAGTAAACCTGCGGTTGCATCACTTCTAGGATGCTCACCTTAATTTCCTTGAAGTTGAATGTGACTTTGCAGTATTTACAGTTGAGGGTTCTGGCCTCACATTCCCGCTCATTGTGACGGTCCTTCTCAGTGAGCAATACAAGCGCTTGACATGCTTCACATTTCACACGCTCAAAGGCACAGCGACCTTCATGTTGATTCTAGTGAAAAAAGGAATTATCCATAAATATCGCAAATGATTAAGGTATGTTGTATACAAAAATATCACTGTTGTTGTACTGGTGTGTATGACTATAGGTCAACTCTCAAATTATCTTCGATGTGATTAATTCACAGTCTATCTTATGACAATAGTTATAAACTGTCCACATTCTCATGAGCTTTTTTTCTGTTGCAATTCCTGTTTTTAAATTATTAAAAAGTCACAAGACATTGTTGGTTGAAAGTACATATTGACCTTTGAACAAGACAAGAAATAAGAATTGAAAACGAGTGTATTACCATAAAGAACTACCTGGAAAAAAAATACTAAAAACTGTTGGAAATCACTGGGTATTCCAAGTTATAATTACAGAAATTGCAGTATTTCAAGTAGTGTTTTTGAAGCAAGTTAACATAGGGCTTCACAATATTGATAAGAATATAGTTCAGCTATAATGCAATTTTTAAACTTTTTAGTTTGCATCCACATGAACTACATGGATTAACAGTGTATACTTTTACAAAAGAAAGTCTTCTTTTGTGTTTCACCAAAGAAGAAAGTGAGAAAAAGCACAAAACTTTAGTAGTAAAACAACAACAAAAAATACTTGTTTGATTTGTACATTAAGTGCTTTTCTATTCACAATAAATGTCTGACCTTTGTGATTAAATTAATATTATTTATCATTATTATACAGATAATATATTTGATATGTATAAAGATGTGTGGACTTGTTTTCTATTGTTTTATTTTTCATAACATTTATGCAGTAAGGGAACAATAGTGACAATGTATAGTGCTTCATTTCCCATTTTTGCTTTTAGTGCTCATTCTCTATTGTCTAAACACTAAATATAACATCCTAAAATTTTTAGCTAAAATCTTTTAGATTTTTAGACGTATAAAATGGTGTAGGACTGTATCCCAATTACAGTAACGCATAACTGCCCAACACTTATGGCGAGTGACAGAAAATATGGCCAAATATGGCCTGCTGGTATTATCAACCTAAGTGTTTTATTTTGAATTTGGTTCAATGCTAGCTGTCAGCATCAAAACACGCACTTGTTAACCTCTTAACCCGCAAAAGTTATGAGTTTATAAATGATAATAAATGTAGTTTATCAGGGCTCAAAATTGAAACCATTTTTATATCATATGATCCAAGAATTGAAACTTGTTGATCAAATCAAATATTTGTTGAGATGTGACCTATTGTAACTCTCTACGAAATGTTCACCAATTACTAAACAGCATGTGCGTATCAGAGTTCAAATTTTGGCATGGAATTGAAGGTATTGCACATGAAAAAAAATGCTAATATCCATTTACAATAGCATGAGGTTGAATAAGTAAATTAATCTACACATCAAAGGAGCAAATACAAATATCTTTGTTAGACTTCACAAACGGATTCAGCTTAAATAGTCAAATACACACAAAATGTTAGTATGTCTTTCTAAAGGCATACACTGTGAAGTTTTCAGCACAATTTAATTGTCTGAGACTTTTTTTTTTATCCAAAAAAAAAGGCTCCATATAATCCAGGGCTAAAACCTGTAGTCTTTAAATGCTGGTTTGTCTGAATAATAACCATTTTAATCAAAAAATGGAACATAAAATTCATGGGGGATTAGTTAAAAATGTTTGTATGAATATATTATTTTATTTTTGATTGATAGTGTACAACCCTGGATGAATCTTGTTGTGTGCATCCATTTTTTACTCTTTATAAATGGTCATATAGTCTGACATGCTACAGTCATAATGTAATCATAAACTGTTTGGCAACAAGAAAAGTATTCAGTCACACTGAAACTTTTACAAGCTAAACAAAAGGAAAAATAATCAAAAGTAAGGTCATTTTGATGATACGTCTTCAGCTTTTTGCTTGGGTCAGCAATCCAAATCTCATAGGTTCACAAGTTATAAATATCATATCATTTCATTTGATGTAATTGATAACAATTCTAACACTGCATAAATGCCTATATTAAAAATATCACAAAATCCTTTCGCAAAAAAAATAAAGCTTCCCAAGTGTAAAATAAAATGAAAAAGCAAAAATGCTTTTAACATGGTCATAAAAAAGTACCCTGTACATAATTTGAAAAACTCCTAGCTTCGAATAAGCTCCACAATGTTGGTACTTTCCAGCTAGCTTTGGGACTTTCCACCCAACCCCCACATTGCTGTCACTGCTGAGTAATTTTTTTTTTCTGTTGAACCGAGAGCATAGTTATGCATAGGTCATTTTGCTATCAAGCTATTTGCTTAAAGGCAAATTTAAACTTGTTCAAAGTCAGTAGCTTGATTGTTTTTTAACAACATTTTTTATTTGAAACATTGTCATACAAATAGACAAAGGTTTATTAAAAAATGGTTTAGTAAAAAAATAATAATACAAAAACAAAATACAGCAAGAATAATATAGATTCAAAATAACACACTCTAAAAGAAAAAAACATTAAATAAATAAAAATATTAATATGAAATAATACAGCAATAACATATTTGTCTAATCTATATACTTTCAATGTCCATCAGTTCAAGAAAAGAGTCACCATCTAGATTCTCCAAGAAGTCATAGAATATTTTCCAAATAGACCAAATAGATATATTAATTTGATTTTTCAAAAAAATCTTAAAAGGTTATCTTTTCTAAGGCAAGGCAAGAGGTGATTAAAGTTACTAATTAGTGGTTGCTGCCTTATCATAGTAGTTTTCCCTGACAAGCTGGGTGAATCCTTACCTCAAAGTCCTTCAGTGTTCCAGACCAACTACAACCTTCATTTGGGCATTTAGCAGGCAAGCTATCAATTTCTCTTCGTGCTGCATTATCAGGAAATGCCTATGGAAGTCAAAGACCATGACATTTTTATCATTAATTAATATCTTTTAAAAATGTATTCCAATCACTTTTTAACATAGCACCAGAGCCAGCAGTTATGTGTCAATCAGGATTTGTTTTACTGTAACTCTGCCATTGCAATAAAACAGTATCATAATCTGGCATAAACAGGAACATAATGAACAGCAGTTACCAGGAACTAAAGCAGTATACATTTACAGGAGGTGTAATTTAAGAAACAAGGCTTACCACTGTAATATCAAGCACAGACATTTCCTCTTCAAATATACCCTCAGCACGACAGGCTTCGCAGGGTATGGGCCCTGAGCTAATGGAAAAAAATATTTTGCAAATTTGAACAGTGCAGCCTCTAAGAAGGATATGGGAAACATAATCAGATTCTACCAATTAACAAACAACAGTCTCTAAACATCACAGATTTGGGAAACCATTAAGCTCTTTCTTTTCTTTTGGCTTTTATTCAGACTTATCACATTAAAGCATTCCAGTTTTATTTTATACAATAAAAAAGTGCTTTAATAATGGAAAGACTAAAGTAACAGTAGCACTAATATAAAATGTAACATCTGTGAGGAAGGATTAGAAGACATTTTGCAGAGTATTCAGAGCAATTTTTTTTGACCACTCTCTACACTGGGTAAGAAATGCTACAGCTCTGCACAGTTTAGTTCCAACCCTAATGGGCCCTTTCCACTGAGTGGTACGGTACAGTACGGGTTCGGTTCGGTACACCTTTTGACAGCGGAAACGGCCATAAAAGCACACCGAACCGAACCCTACCGTACCACTTTTTCGTCACCCTTTCGAAAGGGTACCATACACGAGAAAAGGTACCAAAAGACGGGGCTAGACACGCAGCTGAACGCTATTGGTTTACAGAGATACTTCACAAGCTCACGCAACAAGCCAGAATGAAAACAAAAAAAACGCCATGTTTTAATACACAGCCGAGAGATTACAGCGTAATTATATATACATATAATAACGAGCCCTATTCGACCAGGGCTCAAATGAACATTGTCGTCGTCTTGATGAACAGCCACAAAGCCAAAAAGAAGAGCAGATTTTACCCTGTGCCCCGTAGATTTTTACGAGCCAGTCTGAAGCGCGAGCTGTTTTGCTTTCTTGCTTACGCTCGCCGCGCGTCTATATTTGAAATAACAAACTTCTTGAGCTGATGATAATAACGTGCGCTTGATTACTGACATGCTTTTGAAACCTGATCCTGTCAGAAACTGACAAACGCGAGAGTGACGTGCCAAAAAACAAAAGGAGAAGCCGGAAAAAACGGAGCACATTATTTTTTTAGCAAACGTGAACAAACTGCCATGTTTAACTATTATCATCACCTTTTAGACTATTATGAACTCAGAATGAGGGAATTACTTTCTAACAAGAGGCTACACGTGCTGCTGAAGATTAAAGACACATTTAATCATGAGAGGTTTGCTATATTTCGTGTTGTTTTGAACCTAAATAAGGACTAAATGTCTGCTGTGTGTAGTTTTACTGTAAGTGGTAACATATCGGAGACTATAAGGGTCTGTATGCGTTTATATATGTTGCATTATTTTATATAATTACAGACGTTACAGTAGGCTATTTCGCACTGTCATTGATCTGCAGTTATAATCAACTCATGTTCATAGAAAAGTTAGTAATAAACATTTATACACAAGTATTTATGTGTGCAAAGCATCTGTGTTGTGAGAAGTGCTTCTCATATGATATGCGAGCGACCCGTACAGCTTTACTTGATAAAGGTGACCCATATCGTACCGTACTGTACAAGTAAGTGGAAACGAGCCATAATTAAACACACATGATCAACCTAAGTCCTTCAGGCTTGTTTTAAACCTCCTGGTTAGTGTATTGAAGCAGGGTTGGAACTAAACTGTGCAGGGCTGTGGCCCTCCAGGAACTGAGTTTGACACCCCTGCTTTAAGGGCTGTGTGACATTTAAATAAGCCACAGGTCATTTAAAAAGGGTAAACCTTTTGTACCTATTTAATTATATACTGTATACTTTCATTATACTGTATATTATGGTATTGAAGCATAATCTCCTGTCTTTAAACTTCATTGTTCCATCTGAGTTTCACTGTGCATGAAATAATGTTAATAACAAATATATTATCTTAGTTTATACCCAACAGTCACTTTTCAAAGTATAGACAATAGCACAAGTTTAATCAAACATTTAAAGGCCATGTCAACATGTCTTGCAATAGAAACATGAAATAGCATCTTAAACAGTTCTTAAAATTCAAATACTTTTTTAAAAGAACATTAAACAACAAAGGGGGTGTGGGTCTCAAATCTTATCAAGGAGCGGAAGCATAAAAGGAGGAGTGATGACAGAAGAAGATGGGAGAGCCTGGAGCATATGTTTTGCTTCACTTTCAGTTGGAGGTAGTCGGCCATGATGGGCTACCGGCGTACATTTGTCTTTCTTTTTCTTTCTTTCTTTCTTTCTTTCTTTCTTTCTTTCTTTCTTTCAAGGATTTGAATTTTCATTCATTTCTATGCCTTATCCTTCCAGATGGCTAGAAAGCCATGTACTTCATTACAAATAAATCATTCATTTTTTAAATACACATTATATGTCACACATTTGTCATACTATCAAAAATAATCAAACACAGCATGTTTATAGTAATCAAGTACACCATGAAGTGACAAAATGCTTTATGAACCAAGTTGGCATCCCATCTCACTGATGTCATTTCTTTTCTTACATTCAAAGGCTAACTATTGCAGAAATAATACCAATCCACCTAATTATATCCCATCTCATATCCTTCAAGTCATTTCTCCTTTAATTATATCTTCACTTACTCATATCACCATAATTATCACATCTCTTCACCCCTCATGCTCTTTAGCATTTAACCAGGCTCAGAAAAACCCTTTTGTCTTTCTCCCAATTGCTGAAGCTCTAAGCTTCAAATCTTTAAAGCTTCAGCTTTCAAATCATTGGATCTAATATTGTTGGATCAGTCCATTGCTGTAGGCACAGTTTACCACCAGATCTTCACGTCAAAGTGTTTTGAGCATTGCTTCTCAGGTCAGTTCTCAGGGTTGAGATGTATAAGTCGAAACCACTGAGGTGCCTCTGGGCTCAGTATGAGGACCACTCCTCATCACCATCTACAGATCACTGGTATATGTATTTCTGAAACATGGCTTTTCTTTCTATGTGCTGATGAACTGAACTTTCTCTCTTATTTCTTGCTATAAAGGTTCAGCTACACTGCTGTTTATGATTGATTTAGGCAAGTCTAACACTTAAAGGTGCAGTATGTAAGTTTGACACCCAGTGGTTGAACTAGGTATTGCACTCCTAGATCAAAACAAACACAAGCGCGGGTTGCCAAATTAAGTACAGGAGCGAGTGATTTAAACTGTGTTCTAAATAAAAGCAATGACACGTGATAGAGGGAATATTTTTCATATTAAAAGGAGTTTTGGTTCTAACCAACACCTCGAATTGATATATTAGAAACGGCTTCTATTTCTCACAGCTGAACAACAGAAACCTATGACAGTGATCACCTCAGGTAAACCTTGTGTGTTTTATTCAGTGCTAAATGCTAACAATGTGAGTTTGAATGCCATTTTACATGACATTTATTGCCATATACTGAAAGCAGCAGCAGATCACTTCAGACGCGGTTACAATGTAACCTGCTCACCTAATGTTTACGTTCATAATATTTATATCATCTGGGCAACACAGTGGCCTCACAGCAAGAAGGTCACTGGTTCGAGCCTCGGTTGGGTCAGTTGGCATTTCTGAGTGGAGTTTGCATGTTCTCCCTGCGTTCGCGTAGGTTTCCTCCGGGTGCTCTGGTTTCCCTCAAAGTCCAAAGACATGCAGTACAGGTGAATTGGGTAGGCTAAATTGTCTGTAGTGTATGAGTGTGAATGAGTGTGTATGGATGTTTTCCAGAGATGGGTTGCAGCTGGAAGGGCATCTGCTGCGTAAAACATGTGCTGGATAAGTTGGTGGTTCATTCGACTGTGGCGACCCCGGATTAATTAAGGGACTAAGTTGAAAAGAAAATGAATGAATGAATATTTATATTATTTGCTAATTAATAACCTCATGTGGAACTCAATCTGTTTTATTTCGACATCTGATACTGTCCACCGGAGGTTGCATTTTCAGTCATGGACACATGCTTTCAGAGCCTTTCTGAATGAATGAATGAAATATGCTGTTTTCCAACAAGGCAACCTGGGGTGCTGAACTTAAATTGGCTAAACTGGCATTGTGCAGGTTAAATTTACCTAAACAAAGACAGCGTTCCGGCACAGAAAAAACATTTTCAAAGCAGAATATCTGACTTCAGCATTGTTTTTCAGTTAAACAAGTATGTTCACTTGGGGTGTTTCTTAAATATCTGCAAGCATATTTTGGTATTTTTATGCTTTAGAAGAGTCAAAAACTTACATACAGCACCTTTAATCACAACTTATCCATTCCAGCCAGACAGTTAGAAACAGTTGAGACTGAAGATCAGTTAAACTGTGTTAGACTGCAATGCTAGGACTGCCTGGTCCACAACATTAAAAAATGCTTCTATCGGAGCATGCTACAAAACTCCTTGTCTAGGCTCTTGTTATACTCTATCCAGGCTGAACTACTGCAACTCTCTTTTTGCAGGCCCCCCAAGAGTAACTAAAAAACCTCTGCAACAACACAGCAGTGTGAGTGGTCTTTTTTCCTTTTACCAAAATTACCTACTTCTAACCTACTCCTATTCTACTTTTACAAAGGTCTCATAAACCGCTCCACTATAACTAGCATTGTGGAAAATATGCAGGAAATTTGCAAACATCACTTTCCACTAGAGGACATTGATTAGTCAAACCTACAAGGCTGATACCCAGCAAAAACCTTGGTGATGAAAGTTCTCTACACTGATCCCTTTGGCTAGTCTGAACACTCACTTGGTACACACTTATCCCCATGTTTTTGTTTCTCCATTTTTTCCAATCGGTAGAGTTTTAAATCTTTGCCACTGGTGGACCTGCACTTCAGTGCATTGTCCTTTAACAGTGACACTCGTTTTTAACTGAACTAAATCAATTTTACTAAAACAGCAGCATTCTACCACTATTTTTCTACCTGCTTTATATATTCTATCTGACCCATGAAATAAATAATTGTTAAGCACCTTTTTTTCATTTTCCTCTTTGTCCTTGTAAAGCAGCTGACACAATCTACATTGAATAAAGCGCTTTCCAAATGCAGGTGACTTGACTTGATTTGCAAAATTTACCAAGTCAAAAAACGGATGGCTTAATGAGTGAAAATTGTGGTTTACACAACTCCTTATGACAGAATATGGCACCTTACTTAACTCTGGGATACACTAAGTAAAAGTCAAAAAACTAGCGGTAAAGAAAACCAACTGTGTTGTCACTTCACATCGGCTTTGTCTGAGCCAGTCTAGCCTAAAAAGTTGAGCGTGAACACACCAAATGGATGACAGCTGACAAAAAAAAGACAACATATATTCTAAAATGAATGTATTGAGTGTATGAGTTATTGGAGGTGGTAGTATCTGTATTGTCATTCCACAAAGGGGAAACCAGGGATCGGTCCTTTTATGTGGATTACTCAATTAACTGGATTTGGTTACTGACGATTTGACATGAGGTCTGTAAGCTCAAACCTTCTTCGGGAGCAGGTTTAATTCATATAATCAGGATTAGATTGGGTCATTTCAAGCAAAGGTGATACTGAAAGCATTTACCAAGTGCTAATATTTTATTACATTAGTAACCTATAGGTTATTTACATTGGGGAAAAATAGTAAAAAAATATGTGCGTGCACAATTATATATTAGGGATGCAACGATTATAGTTTTTGGTTGTGCAATTATAGTCTGTAACAATGATCCATTTGGGTAGCACGGTGGCGCAGTAGGTAGCACAATCGCCTCACAGCAAGAAGGTCACTAGTTCGATCACGGCCTGGGTCATTTGGCATTTCTGTGCGGTGTTTGCATATTCTCCCCGTGTTCGTGTGGGTTTCCTCCGGGTGCTCCGGTTTCCCCCACAAGTATAAAAACATGTGGTACAGGTGAATTTGGTAGGCAGTGGTGTATGTGTGTGGATGGGTGTGTATGAATGTTTATCATTTATTATTATGGACTTTTTAAATACAAACGCACACTATTTTGCTTCGCAAAAGTTGCAGACACCTTTACCAATAATAAAATGCTTTTTTGATGCCACAGTGTAATAAACCGATAACTATTCCTGCATATGTTTTAAGTTTGCCTTTACAGCCGCAACCCAGCACTGGGAAACACCCATACATACACGCTTTCACACACACTCATACACTACAGCCAATTTAGTCCATGCAATTCACCTAAACAACATGTCTTTTGTTTGGACTGTGGGGGAAACCGGAGCACCTGGAAGAAACCCAGGCCAACATGAGGAGAATGTGCAAACTCCACACAGAAATGCTAACTGACCAAGCTAAGACTTGAACCAGCAACCTTCCTGCTGTGAGGTGAAACTGCTAACCATGATGTCATTACACTGTTGTGTCGTCAGCCAATCGTTGCCTTGCTGATCATGATTTCGAGGATGGATAGATCTGTACTTCACAACACACGCAGCAGTCTCAGATCAGTTCATCCAGACATTCTTATCTAATTCACTAACTTGTTTGAAGAATCAAATTAGTCAGAAATCAGTAATCAGCATTAAAAGATCCAGGATCTGCCAAATCATCTTAGATCATTTAAACTAGGTACAAAGAACGGACCCCAGAACTAATGCTATCTACAAACTGTAAACAAAGTATAATTTAGGTACTAATTTCACAGTTCTTCTCATTCACCACTGAGAGGTTCGTACATGCAAATATGTCTAATAATCCATAACATATGGATAAAAAATGTAATAAAATTACATGTAATAAAATCACAGCTGGCTTCTTTGTGTTCCCTCTTGACTTGCGTTGTTTGCTTAGTTCTGTCACTTCTGTTTTTGACCTGGCACTTTGATTCATAGCTGAACAGCCAATCAGAGTCAAGTCTAACAATTTAAAAGGCTGAATTGGCCATCAGTACAAAATAAAGACACTGGTAACACCAGATATTGAATTTCCCCAGTAAAGAACTTTGTTCAACTTTTCTCAGACTTTCTGTAAACTGATACAGAGCCATCTACTTGTCAGACAGATCAGCCATGTACTGCCTTCCAAGACTTTTTAGAGCCTGGTCTACCACCAGAGAGATTTTTTTTTACTGTTGACTGAACATAAGACATTTCTGTTACCTTTTCAAACTGAGGTGCTGCAGGACTTATACAGCCTTATACAGCAAAATCATTCAATAATCACTTTATGTTATAATTATTATAGACTTATAATAAGCAGTTTTCAATTCCTTTTTTAATAAAGCTGATCTGTGCTCAAGGCTTGCATACAAACTGCATTACAATTTAAACTGCATTGCAATAATTTTAGAATTCAAAATGTGTAAACAAAGCATCGAATATTGGCAGAAAGTCTGAAGAAAGGCACAGATGTAACAACACACATAGCTTAGAGGCAGCACAAGCACAAATAGCTAAACACCCATGTAAAACATTAACGTCAACAAATATTGAACAAATATTAATCTTTGTGTATTTCACAGAGAAAATCCACAAACATCTGTCAATATGACAGAGTAATTATTTGACAACTGCATGATGATATTGCATGCAATATTTTGCGGAGTTTGTCAGAGAACTATAGCCCTTTGTATAGACTGATTTTACGCGACCGCCATTTTTAACAGCGAAATCGAGGCTGAGGTGGGAAGAAACATGGAAGTATCGCCTGAGTCACACAGGAATGTTGTGTACCTGGCTGTATATCTTATCAGCAAAGAGAAAGTGACACAAATTTATACTTTCACCACCTTCCGAGTGACCCGAAGGTCCGTTCTGAATGAATAGTGAAAATAAAAAGGGATATCGGACCTCATTTTCAGCTAAGTTAAGGGAAATTGCACTAGTTAGCTAAGGTTTTCTTTCCCAAACACACATTTTAGATGCCATTCATCAAACTCAAGTTAATGAACTGATTCTTTTACTATATTAGACTTGTCAAGATTCAAAATTTTGGTACTAAAAAATTGAAAAAAGGTCTATTTCCCGTTAACATTTAAGGCACTGTTGATGGCGTTCTTAAACACTGCTGATTTGCCATTGTGTTCACGTGATCAACAGAAATGACTGTGATTGGCTGTGAAGGTCATCAGTTCATCGCACTTCACTGAAGTTTACTGAGTGTAAAACACAGACGAGTGATCCACTTGGTGAATCAACTGATCTTTGCGGATTTAAAATGCTCCATTGTACATCTATCTGTGTTTGCAATCTGTGAAGAGCGGTGAACTGATGACCGTCACGGCCAATCACAGTCATTTCTGTTGAGCACTGGTGAATACTACAGTAAATCAGCTGTTTAAGGACAGCGGTGCTTAAATGTTAGCAGGAAATGGGCGTTTTTAAAACTTTAACACGAGGGTGTGCTACAGAGGACTGCATTGTTTTATCACTCACCAGGTTACATAGGCTGAAGCAAGGAAGCCCCCACGGTGTTTACCTGGTGCCATAAACTGAAGTCGAGAAGGACACTTAAGTGTATCACTCTTAGGGTGCTTTCACACCTAGACTTTTGTTCCGGAACCTGGCGCTTTTGCCCAGTTAGCGCGGTTTGTTTGGCATATGTGAACAGGGCAATCGCGCTCGGATCTGCGCCAAAGCAATCGCTCCGAGACAGCCTGAATGAGGTGGTCTCGGCTCGATTGAAACGAACCCTGGAGCGGATCGATTGTAGTGAGAAAGCGATACGATCCAAGCCCGGCTATATCACATTCTTTTATGAATATGTAATAGGCATACGGCTATTTGAAGAAAGAATTATGAGTAGGGCGGGAGGTCATTCCAGACATCCAAAGTCTCCCAGAAGTTTCAGGAGTCTCCCGCAAATGCAGAGACTCTCTGATGCCCGCAAACGAGTGATAATCTCCCGGAAATTGCGTGTCTCCCTCCTAATCCTCAAAATACGTTGCGCACCCTTCTTATCACCCCTCCCCACCGCATCCCTCCTTGCTCTTCAGACATGTCGCGCGCACCCTGTCAAACACCACCAAACCACCCTCGACTGCTTAGCAGGACTCTGCAAAATAAACCGTGAAACTCTGACAAATGTGAGGAGCGTTTACTCACACATGACTTGTTTTAGCTGTTTTGGTCCGTTTAGAAACTTTGCCGTGTGAAAGCGAACTGCACCAAGAACAAAGAGCAACAATGTAACAATTTTAATCCCTGTTTCGGAACAAATTAATCGATTCACAGGTGTGAAAGCACCCTTAAAGAGATTGTGATGTTGTTTGATGCCTAATATTCTTTTAATTGTTTAAATTAAACTTAACTGAATGATATAAAAGTGATGTTTACACCATTTCTGCATTTTGAAATTGCAGCAACAGCTGGAGGTTTGTAGAACACAGCATTTTATTGCAATGTTTACAGTGCTGATCCTATACTTCCGGGTTTCTTCCCACCGCAGCCTCGCTTTTGTGTTTTAAAATGGCGGCAGCGTGAAATAAGCATATTAAACACTCCTCCAGCTGAACACACGCGCTGGAGATTCACAGCCAGTTTTATAGACAAATGTGCATGACAATCACATGATTTAGCCTTAGAGCGTGTTCATTTACTCTCCTTCTCTCTTTAAAAGAAAAACAGAAAATAAATAGGAAATCAGACACAGCCAAACTGCTTGTAAAAAAAAACTCCCAATTACCATCGTTCATGAAATATCAAGATTGGTGAATCACTACAAATAATTAAACAATTGTTCTAATTGTATTGCTATAAACACTGACATCAACAACAGCTAAATAGGTGACCCGAGGTAGAGCTCAAAAGCTGAAAATGACTAATCCAGGGAGGAGTGAAGATTGTATATCCAGATGGAAGGAGTACCATTTAGATTAAGAGGCAAAGAGTGGGTCAACATCAAGCAAAAGCTATTTTTCCATTTAGCTACAGCCGGCAGGAAATTAAAAGGATTGGGAATGTCCATGGAGAGGGAAAAAATAATGCAGAGCATGAGGCAGAGAGTTGCTCTGGGTACCTGGTCAGTTGTTTGAAACAGAACACACAGAAGCGATGTCCACATTGTGCTTGGAAAGGTTTCCTAAGAATCTCTTTGCACTGCTGGCATTGATATTTCGCTTCCATGGACACTGACAGCACTTCTCGAGATATCCCAGGCAATGTTGAGTCCAGAGAAGATGGTAAAGATGGACGTTCCATATCCTTCCATTTACACAGAGGGCCAGCAGTGCTGATCATCTGTAAAAACAGAGACCACAACTTGATTTCAACAACATGAATTTCCGTTTACTTAAAAATATGACCTAATATAATTAAATACCATAGTAACAAGACACTGTTATGTCAGTCTATCATAGTGTATGTATATCTTTTTCATATTTACTACTATTAATGCCACTTCCCATAAACATTACAATACTAACAACTAGCTTTTTTTAAAGCATGCATTGTGGATAATTTTCAGCATTTCTGCCCAATTTTAAGAGGTCACATGACGTTGCTAAAAAAAATTATATGATGTAATGCGATGTGTTAAATTTAAGATTTGAAAAATTACATTCCATATTGCTCATCTCTGCTCGACCTTTCTGAAACATGCCAAGCTTTACAAGATTCATCGTTCTAATAAGCATTGTGTGCTTTGATTAGCCAGCCAGCCAGCCAGTGCATTACACACTTGCTACATTATTAATTCAAGGCTGAATCAGATCCAGAAAACGTAGATGACCAAGATGATCAATCAACTTTACCAGACTAACCTGAGTATAACATAATAGATTGGTAACATTTTATTATACAAACAAGGTATCTTTTCTTTCCTCACAAAACACACAGCATTTCTCCACATTATGGTGGCAACAAAACTACAGCAAGAATAGAAGTTGTCTTCTTTTTTGCATGTACGTTAGGGCAGTGTGTTGACAACCTTCCAACTGAGTGAATCACTCACTGAGTTGTGACACATGCTTGAACAAGGCATTTTAAATAGGTGAGGGCAAGTCTTAACTTTTATAATGAATATCTCTTTGGGTTTGAGGCTTTAGCTTTTGAGGATAATAGTGAGAATGTGTTAGAACAGTTTGTAACACTTCAAAGTAAAAACACACATGAAAAATAATCACAGCATATGACCCCTTGAAAAGGTGTTTCAAAGTGAGAGAAACCCAAGTTTAATGAAATAATATGAAGACAGACATAATAATAACGTAAGATAAAGGAGACCCAATCAAAAAATTAGAAAGTAGTAGGCTATAGCTTATAAATTTAATAAGTTAACAATAAAAGAAGTAAACAAAATAACTTTATTCTTAAACAATTTTTTTTTTAAAATGACAGAAAGACTGACTGACATGGCCAAGTCAACAACTGACATTTATTCATTTTTATTGAAGCAAATGTTTATGTATTCTAATTACTGTTATTGCCATGCTGTGAATAAATTATAAATATTTGAACAACAGTCATTAGTTTCATATTATACTGAAACCTTGTTTCAGTTTCAGTCTATGACCTTTTTAGAGCTTGCCACAAGTTTTCATAAACGTAAGAACAGCTTGATTACTTTGTAAAATATGACTTGCGAAAATGTTAGTGCTTAAACAGCCAATACTATCACTTCAATTTAAATATTAAGCTCACAAAAATATCCCATGTTTGTCCTGTTAACTGACGTTAGGCCTAAACTGTAAATTGCGCGTTCACATTTCAGACAAAATAGATTGCCGAATTTCACACAGTAAAGTATTAAATCGCGTTAAAATAAAAATCTATCCATATATCTATTAGACATACGTATCGTGGATTTTAATAGCTACCACAAATTATTCCGTCAATCGAAAAAAAAATATGAATAATCAACATACAGTTAAAAGAAGCGTAGCTTATATGGGTTGCGTTTCCTGGTTCTCCGAGAGAGAGTGTCAAAATGGCAAGTCGCTGGAGCACCAGCACACTACGCAGACTGCCCAAATACAAGTTAATTGTCGCGAACTCAACGCAATACGTACGTCGAAAAAACGAACAAATACTCAGAAGTTACTTACCAAATAGTTCCGAGTACTGTTAAAAAAAACCGTCATGAGGCGTGTATTAATAGGTCACGCCTATTGTGGCAGTCTGTTTAAACATTTGTTCCCTCCCTCTCTCTCTCTCTCTCTCTCTCTCTCTCTCTCTCTCTCTCTCTCTCCCAATTCATTTCAATTCAATAGTTGCTTTATTGGCATGACAAATGTTACAAATGTATTGCCAAAGCATTTAGCATTTATAAAGTTTACATAAAAAAGTAACATATATAATAAAAAACAGTACACACAATAGATAGCAGTAAAAAAATGAAATAGAATATATATATATATATATATATATATATATATATATATA
>CAIGQZ010032318.1:16410020-16427422 GCA_903798205.1 Danio tinwini
ACACACACACACACACACACACACAGCACAGATGCTCCCATAATGCACTGCAGCACCAGCACTGTAATCAAGCCGTCAAGAGCCAATCAAACCACTGATTGCAGGATTTTAGACTCCCTCTGTCTCTCTCTCTTTCTCACACACACACACACACACACACACACACACACACACACACACACACACACACACACACACATATATATGGGAAAATATATTTTATATGCATAAATTTGACTTACATGCCTCCTCATTCATTTCACTTTTTGTTTGTTGCATGAGCAAATGGGTTGTCACATTGCAATTAGTTTTTATTTCACATGACTTTTCAGGGCTCAAATTTAAAGATTTACCAAAATTATCCAATTATCTCTGACCACACCAAAAATAAATAAATTATTATTTCTTAGCCACAAATTTTAAATGTGTCAAAACAAGCAAAATATAGCTGTATACTACATTTTTTATTCAACAAAACTTTTATTAAAAAAATGTGACATTTAAAAAAGAACTGTTGACCTGTATCTAGAATATGCACAGTAATCTGTCCTGGCTAAAGGCCCCAGATCAGTTAACTGCACATAAACAGGGAGTTAATCTCATATTAAATCAATGTTATGGTAAAAAAAGATAATTAAACCATTAACAAAAATAACCCTAAGCAAAAGAAAGCAGGTCAAAACATACCATGAGTAATAATGAATGGATGATCATGCGCACAGTTAATATAGGCATGTTAACAATCTGTTCAAAGAATAATTAAAACAAAAGCAGTGACCGCTGTCGATTAAAAAAAGGTTTATATATATATATATATATATATATATATATTCTTTAACTTGAGCTCTTGAGAGCAGCAGGACTGTGGGTGCACGATCATCACTTTTTGTCCAGTCTATTTCAAAGAGAACCGATCGCAGCAGTTGGTTTTCCTCTAGGCATGGTTGCTTCGCACAAATAAACGGGAGCATGCGCATTTTTTAACAGTCGTATGCATCACATCACCTGTTTGCCCGAGCGATCATCCTCTCATTCGGTATTCATCTGCTTTCTTTTGCTCGCTCGAACACAATTAGTTTTGTCAGTTGTGCTGCTTCTCGATTGTAAGATCACATTTGCACGAACATCTTTATTGTCGAACCCTGCTTTTAAGAAAACTACATTTTAAAATAATTTCCAACCAGCCAAAGTGGCTGGTGGGAGTGACTGTCTAATCCACCACAGCTAAAATCTACCCACATTTGGTGGGTTGGCGGGTGTTAATGTCAAGCCCTGTATAAATGAATTTTTAGATACTGAATACTTTTTAGAAACTATTTAAAAATACTGGTTTATTAATTTGTATATTTTGAGACTATCAGCAATTTAATATATTATTGAGCACCTTGTCATAATCTAATTTAAATGTTATTATTGAACAATGTTGCAAATATATATAATTATTTTGATATTGCTTACTGAATCCAGTTTTTTAATTAGAAGAAGAATAAGAAGATGAGCACAGAATATAAACACAAAGGGCTCAAAGGTGCAGTAGGAAATCTGTCTGTACTAAATCATGAACGTGCACCAAATAGACAACATTACAACACCAGATTCCTAGACAGCAAGCGTGCTTAAACGTTTCATGAAGTGCTTTGAAATATGCATTTTTATTCAATGTTTGATGTAATCTCAGCTGAAACACGATGAGAGGGTGGGGCAATTGTGTTTTGTTTTATTACAGCTCTGCCAGTGAGAGTGGTTGTGCTCATATGAAAAGCGGTAAAGTCTAGATCGGAAGTGCGATATGCACATCAATATAGCATTTTTATGACACTGTATAACAATAATTTATATTTTTACAGTACTGTGACGGTTAGGTTTAGGGTTGCTATGGGGGTAGGTGATAAAAATACAATTTATTGGGTAATTTTATATATAACATAAATAATACTGCTTACAACTACAGTTAGGTTTAGGGTTGGGGTGGGGGTAGACGTTAATGGGAAATTAAAAAAATAATATATCTCCTTAACTTCCGACCACAACCATGTCCGATCTAGCAACAACCATGAAAAGCGTCTTGAAGGGGGCGGGCATGTCAGATACTAGAGAGAGCATTTGATTGATTATGATGTGATGAGAAAGCTTTACATGTTTATATCTTCTAAATGTGAATTTTGTCACTTTTTTGGGGTACATTAGCTTATAGATATCCAAAAAACGAATAATACTGATTAATAATGACATTTAAAAAAAAACTTATTTTAATTTCCTGGGACCTTTAACGGTGCTGGACTGTCACCCCTTCATGCTGGCCATGTGGACGAGCAACTCACTCAGTTCATACTACGACTCACACAGCTTGCCACAACGTTACCAGTTCCTGTAACTGATGATGCGTTTGTTACCGGGTGCTTTCCTTGGCTCTTTTAAAACCTCTCACGGATATTTAAGTCGGCGTTTATACGGAGGTATTTTTATCAAAAAAATTTTTAGTTCCCTAACAAAATGTGATGTTCTACATCGAATGTGTACCCAGCGTACCTTGTAATAAAATGCCTGACCTTGTTAGTTGCTCAATGGCTAACTAGAACTGTGACAGTTTATATGCTGCGTTTCAGAAAATTCGCGAATTAATTGGGAATTTTCACACTTTCTAAATGCCGCTTGAAGTCAGACATCCGACTGTAAAGTCCTAGTAAATCGGATAAACCTGACTTCAGCAAGACGCGTCATTTGACATCACTTTACAGATGGCGGCTAGTTTCTTTGAGATTAGCGCGGAGCTATTCATGTACACAATAAACTTTTAAGTGCCGCTCAAAATGAGTGGAAAACCCTACAATTAAAGGGTATATCTGAGATTATATCTCGTGCTTTTTCTTTTTCGTCAGCTGCATCAAAGGAAGGCTTTTTTCAATTATTTATTTAGCTTTTATAGGCTAATTGGCACAAGAAAACAAGAAATGTGTTATCAAATGTTCACATCTATCACGTGAAGAAAATGCGACTGAAAGGAAAGGGGTTAGAATTTTGTCTAATTTTCGAGTGAAACAGCTTTACAAGAAGAAAAATATAGATTTGACCACTAGCAAGCATTAAGAAATAATAAGACATTCAAATCAATTTGTTTAGTATTAGACAATACTTATAGATTTCCTTTTCCCTTCTTATGTACTGCCATAATGCACCACATTTTAATGCATGAACAAAGTTTAAGATATTCCTTTCTCTCCTGTTCTCAGTACTTACCGAAGAGAAGAAGTATGACGGAAAATTGTATCCAAGCCACATTCCAACAAACACTGTTCAAAAGGCTATTTTGGCTGTAGGTTCCGGAGTGGCTGCCCTTAAAAACCCCTATAGACATGGTGAGGCATTCATTGACTATTCATTACATTTGAGCATTACATTAACTACTGTATGACCACAGTATGATGTCAGACTAGTATTGAATGCATATTTAGCTTCTTTCAATAACAACTATTAGTTTCTTTTTCTGTCTCAGTGAGTGGAAAGTCCACAAATGTTTTGGTGAGAGTTTTCTGTAAGAAACCACAAGCATTTTGCCAACTTTGTGCTGCCCCAAGTACGTTGGTCCCAAGATTTTAAATGCCAACCGTAACCAAACATCATTCCACAACAAACAGTTTTGAAAGGTGTAACAGTGGTAAACAGTAGTAAAGGTCTGAAGGTGTTACAGTAATGCCATTCATTCAGTGTCTGTATATTATTGTATTAAAACAGATATGGTTGCAGTGCTTGGGGAAACCACAGGGCACCAGACCCTGATAAAGTTGAGAGATCGGATGAGAAGTGACCCTGAAGGTTACACTGTTCTTCTGTATGTCTCATTTGTTTATTCTGACTAGTTTTGTTAAAACTAATACTTACAGCATCCATAAATGACACCTGTGGTCCGTTGCATGAATTCTGGGTTCAGAGGTTTAGATTATAATAACACTCTATGTAGTATGTAGACATTCTCTGGGTTTAATCCAGAGTTTTTGATGAACTGTGGTGAACATTCAATTCAATTCATGTTTATTTCTATAGCGCTTTTACAATGTAGATCATGTCAAAGCAGCTTAACATAGAAGTTCTAGTAAATTAAAACTGTATCAGTCCAGTTTTCAAAGTTGAAGTTTGGTTTAGTTCAGTTCAGTGTGGTTTAATTTTTACTGCTAAGTCTTGAAAAAAAAAAACACAGAAGAGCAAATCCATTGATGCACAGCACCACAAGTCCCAAACCAAGCAAGCCAGTGGATACATGCAGTTTGATTCTCTACTCATAAAACAACTGGCACAGTTAACTTCTTTGCTGAAGAATTCATCAAAAATATAATGAATTGAAATATTTGCATGGCAGCTGATAGAAAATACTGAACTATATGATTATTACAAATGAATCAGCTGAATTTAATAATCATATAGATTGACAAAGAGCTTGAAAGAAAACCAAAGCAATTTTTCTATAAGTTTTACATATTAAGTTTTATATTACTATGTTAAAATGTATTTATTTATTTAATTTGTTCATTATTAAATGCAATTTACATAAATATATGCACTATGAATCATATATGATCATTATTATTTGTAAACGTAGGAAGAGATTAACAGCTTTATGAAGTTATGTGCAGTTTTTCATTTTTATTACTTTTTTATATAAATATTACAGAAAAAACACATCAGCATCCCACAAGTCTTTTATTTTAAAAGGATATTTCACCTCAACGGGTGAGTAAATAGTGAGCAAATTTTCAGTTTTGGGTGAACTAAATAGTCATTTATCTAAAGCAAAAATGTTTCATTTGTTTCACTTTTGAAACTCGTGTGATGCTCATGTGTTTTTTTTTCTGTGGAGCTGGGGTGGTGGCTTTATAGCATCTGATATATATTTTTTTTACTTTTTTCACGGCTGATTGGCCCAGTTTGGGTGGATGTTAGGTGTTTAGTGTAAGCTGATATCCTGTAATTAAAAACAAAATCTTCTTTAGCCTGAAACCTTGATTAAGTTAAGAGTTCTCTCATACTAAACGTGGACTAACATGGCTAAATTCCAGACCTGACTTTGTGCAACAGCTCTCTATTTCCTTTATAATCCAAAAACATTTACAGCTATCTTTATTTTGATATTTTGCCTCTAGAGAGCGCCCAAGGATCCGCCTATCTACATTAGATCTTTCTCATATGTCTGCCTTGCCAGATGGGACTTTAGGAAGAGAATATCTTCGTTTCCTTGAGGAAAATGTAAGACAAATGACATTTCAAGTTCAGAATTTAGGTAGAACAAATGAAATTCATCTCATCTTTTTCAGAGAGTCACCCCTGACACGAGGGCAGAAGTGAAGTTTGTAGACAATGAGGAATTGGCGTATGTCATGCAACGGTATCGTGAAGTCCATGACTTGTTGCATACTTTGCTTGGAATGCCCACAAATATGCTAGGTCAGCATTTGGCATTTTGAGCTGTTTATAGATTCAATTTTCTGTATGCATAGTACAGAACAATCTTTAATAACTACGTTTTACTCATTTGAATTATACTTTAATATTTATCTTTAATATGTCAGTTCAGACTTTAATAATATGATTTGGTGTAAATGCGAAATCAGAAATCACTGTGTTATCACCAGTGTTTTTGCTGTTGCACAACATAGATAGAAAATAGTTTTCCATTTATCCACAGGTGAGGTTGCTGTGAAATGGTTTGAAGCTGCACAAACTGGCCTCCCCATGTGTGTATTGGGAGCAGCACTTGGACCACTCCGACTGTCTGTCAGGTGAGATACAGTAAATGTTTGGCTTTTCAGGCTCTGTGGATAGCAATGTGGCATAATGTTACTATAACGGTGCTCTTCAGTGGATCATCCTTCATGCAGTCACATTTGTTTCAAACTGATCTACTCTAATTAGAACTACACCATCATTCTATCACAACCCTCCAGTATGCTTGATAACCTTCACAATTAGTTTTTTTGTTTTGTCTATGTTAAGCTGCTTTGACACAATCTTCATTGCAAAAGTGCAATAGAAATTAAGAAGTAACTTGACGAAACCAAGCAGCACATCTCGCCCCATTGAAAGTGAATCAATGTAAAACTGTTGTGTTAACATTATTGTGATAACTGATTGAGGTCATTTTAATGTAGATGAAACTTCAACCAAATTTTAATTCAGTTAAGTTTTTTTTATCTATTGAAACGGCTCATTGTTCACGACAATTTGACGTGCTGAAGTTTGTTCTGTCATACATTAGTCACCATTTGAAGAGGATCATCACCTTTCATCAAAGTTGTCCTAAAACTATTGAACAACAACCCATTACTGCCCTACTGTAGGACAATTTTGAAAAACATTTTGGATTCACTTTGAATGTTGACTACTGTATAATTTAATGGATTTTTTTCACCTGAAGTTGTAAATCTTCCATAACAGGGATACAGCAAATGCAAACTTGACTTTCCTGAAAACATTGTCGGTGATTCCAACCATGACTCATTCACACTTTCCCATTCATATGTCAGTTTTTGTTTTTTGTTCATCTTTCGTTATGATCATTGTGGAAGGTTTCATTATGATAGTCTTAGTTCTGTCACTCTTTTTCGCTTTTTTACTCTTCTAGCTGAGATAAGTTGATTAACTGGGATCCTGTGTCACCACAAGTAAATGACATGCATCCTAATCCTAATATTTGTTCATTTTTTCCTTCCTCATTTCTCTCTGTAAACTAATGTTAGAAAACAGTTGTATATTCTGCAGTTATTATTACTGCATCTGGTAGATAAATATAAAATGACAAAAAAATTGCCTCTTAATTCGTCATGACTATTGTCTATAATAAAGCTCATGTCATATGCCACAAAAGTATTCTGAAGAGCATGTTGTGTAGGTTGAGATAGCTCACCCAAAACTGAATATTCTTTCTTCATTTAATCATCCTCCACAAACCTGTTTGAGTTTCTTTTTCTGTTGAACACAAAGTTCTTTTGAAATATGTTGGAAACCTGTAACCGTTGACTTCCATTGTATTTGTTTTTCCTACTATGAAATCAATGTTCCGAACGGTAGCAAAAAGATCTTTTGTGTTCAACAGAAAAACGAACCTCATAAACTTTTGGAACTACTTAAGAGTGAGTACCTTTTTAGGTGAACTATCCCTTTAAATGACAAGTATTTTTCACAATCTTATTTACATTCATATTTCAGCATAAATCATTTCTGTATATACACTCACCGGCCACTTTATTAGGTACTCACTAGTACTGGGTTGGACCCCTTTTGCCTTCAAAACTGCCTTAATCCTTCGTGGCATAGATTTAACAAGGTACTGGAAATATTCCTGAGATTTTGGTCCACATTGACAGCCCAATGTGCTCTATTGGATTGAGTTCTGGTGACTGTGGAGGCCATTTGAGGACAAAGTGAACTCTTAATGATAATGAAACCAGTCTGAGATGATTCGCTATGACATGGTGCGTTTTCCTGCTGGAATTGATGGGTACACTGTGGTCATAAAGGGATGGACATGGTGAGCAACACTGGACAGGTGTACCTAATAAAGTGGCCGGTGTGTATATATAAATTTTTTTTTTGGACATAATAAATAAATATTATTTAAGCACATTTTCCTTCAAAGGGTCATCTACAGTAATGTAAAATATATTTTATACAATTGATGGTATTTGTTGCACTTGTATGCTAATTGAATGAAAAGTCCTAACGTTACACTGTCTGTCTGTCGCAGCCGCCTACAGTTGCTCGGCCAGTCTCTTGGACTTTGGGCTCTGCGCAATGGTGGTCGTGCTAGATGTGTTCTGAGCATCTACTATGAACGGCGCTGGGAGCAGACTCTTGATGAACTCAGACACGAGCTAAACATTGAGGAACCCCCAGTCAGTCTCATCACATCCATCAAGAACACATCTTCAAAATCATAGTGTGTCTACATAACAGAAGTAAATACATTAGAGCTAACGACTTACATATTTTCTGTAACAACTCATTTTCTTTCTTGCACCTACAATGGCCTAAACATAAATCTAAAGAAAGTTATTCTCACGTGGCAAGATTTATTTAAAAGCTATCTGTGTCTTCCGAGATATTTATAGTCCATTAACATTGACCTCTTGATACCATGCACTGGAGGTATACAAGTACATGAATAAATCAAAAAATGCTATTATAAATGATATTAAGATAAATTCTCTACGTTAATACAAAATAATGATGGCAAAAATGTGGTGTGGCCTGATTACTTAAAGAGATGATCCCCTAAATTAAGATGTGTTTTGCAATTGTTATTTGAAAATGATATCCTTCCTTTGGGACAACTTGATACAGTGCTGTAAAGTTTCTTCTGTAAACTGAATATGAAAAGCCAATATGGGAAAAAAAATGCTTTAAAGAAGAAGAAACATTTCACAATTGTTCGGTTTCTAACATGAAGTCTTTCAAAAAGAAATAAATGTAAAAACAAAACTAATATAATTTCATTTTGGCAATTATGCTTGTGAATCCATTTATTTGCAGCGAGAGTAACGTCTCTTGACTATGAACATGGTAATACAGAATATTTTTCTCCGCCTCCCTCTAGTGGGGACAATGATGTAATACTATAATATTTGACATGTAAACATATTTGAAGTCTGAATTGTGTACGTATTCTTGTTTCCCCAATAGACAAGAACTTGGATTTTTAAAGATTTTATATTTAGTTTTTATATACTACTAAATACTACTATTTGAATTACATGCGTTTGTTATATAATTTATTTATACATTATTCAATCTTTAACAAAAGATTGTTTGTTTTGCACACTGTTTATAGGAATAAGTGAAAGAAATTGCACACCGCCAATTTGACAGTACATTAATTTATTCATGCCTAAAAAGTTCAAAAAAATGATAACCATAATATTAAACAATAATAAAACAAAGACAAGAAAAAGTGTGCAGAACAAATGCCAATTTTGCCAAGTTTATTCACACATCCTCTAAGAAACTGAAGGAGATTGAGGACTTTTTTTTTGAAAATTTGCAACAATCATCAACAGGAGTTTGTTTAACTGTAAATTATACTGGCCTCGTCTCTTACACCAATTATGAGATGTTTGAAAACAACAAAAAAGGTACTTTAAAAATGAGACGTGGCAATTGGTAACATTATTTCAATTCACATTGTATTGCCATGTTTACATGACAGTTCTGTTTCTTGTGGATTGCAGAGACACCAGAGCCATGATCTCATGCTCACAAAGAAACTCTAGAATAAGCTTGTCAAATAAAAGTATCAGCAATTTTGAGTTTAAGGAATGACAAATCTCACTTTTTCATATAATAATATAAATAATGACAAAAAAATTAAACTTTTTGGGGGGATAGAGATGGAGAATTAATACTTACACAATACATACTCATTTAAATTAAAATTTATAATAAAAAAAAACATTTTAAAGATATGTTTGTAAGCAGGTTGGCAAAATATAGAAATCACTGGTATGTAAATATCTACATGGCAGATTATCTTCTTGATAACTAAACCACATGATTTTGTCTTCAGTGGCACATACGATGCAGAACATTTTTTAAAATGTTCATTGGTTAAAACCATTGCATATAACATTCCATCTATTCCTTCAACATCCTAATTTTAACATTCATTAAGTGTTCAGTGCACTATAGAGATGCTCTGATCAGCCACAGCACAGGCGGCTTGCAGCGGTTCTCTGAAAGCACATCTAGCTACATGCAGCACAGACATAGATTCTGGATCATAGAACAGCAAAGTCTGACTGGGCCAATCCAGCAGCAGTCCCACTCTCTTCAGTTTCTTAGCCAATGCAATAGCCACACTGCATCCATTGTGACAGAAAGACAAGTCTCCATCATAATGCGAGAGCACCCATGAATTTGTGTTGTAGCCCAGTCGAGCTCCATTGCCGGACCCCTTGCGTTCTATGCTGGCATAGCATATGCCTACTTTGAAGGCGCCGCTTGTGCCTACGTCAACTACCCAGCTGTGAGTACCAGAAGACATGGAAGGGGAACAAAGAGCATTAGGCAAGTTGTCAAAGCGTGCCGGGTCATAGGAGGGTAACTGACGCTGGCGTTTGGGCAGGAAAGTTACGGTGCGCTGGTCATTGGAGAGGGAGAGAAGAGGACTGACGGTTTGTTTTTCAAACTGGATTGTAGTTGTGCGGTGGGCTAAAGAAAAGAAGAATATGTTTAGAAGAGACCCAAAGTTAGAAACTAATAAATTGTAGACATGTTTGGTGTGCCAATTCCGCACTTTATTACAGTGATCTTATAATATTTCAGTATCCCTATGGGGTCTAAAGTAGGGCTATAGGGAGACCATGAGATAGAAATTATAATTAAAATAAAGTATGTTTTTACATAAATACAGTTGAAGTCAGAATTATTAACCCCCCGGAATTATTAGCCCCCCCCCTGTTTATTTTTTTCCCAATTTCTGTTTATTGGAGAGATTTTTTCAACACATTTCTAATCATAATATTTTTAATAACTCATTTCTAATAACTGATTTATTTTATCTTTGACATGATGATAGTAAATAATATTTGACTAGATATTTTTAAGACACTTCTATACAGCTTAAAGGGACATTTAAAGGCTTAACTAGATTAATTAGGTTAACTAGGCTGGTTAGGGTCATTAGGCAAGTTATTGTATAATGATGGTTTGTTCTGTAGACTATCGAAAAAAATATAGCTTAAAGGGGCTAATAATTTTGACCTTAAAATGGTTCTTTAAAAAAATTAAAACTGCTTTTATTCTAGCCGACTTTTTCAGAGAGAAAAAATATTATCAGACATACTGTGAAAATGTCCTTGCTCTGTTAAACATCATTTGGGAAATATTTAAAAAAGAAAATTTCAAAGAGGGGGGGGGGGCTAATAATTCTGACTTCAACTGTATATATTATGTATACATATATATATATATATATGTATGTATGTATATATATGTAAACATATATGTATATATATATAATGTAAATTTATATGTGTGTGTGTGAGAAATATTAGCCCTCTTGTTAAATTTGAATTATTTCATATTTTTAGTTTTTTGATCATAATACATTTAATAACTGATTTCTTCTATCCTTGCCTTGTTGACAGTACATAATATTTTACTAGGTATTTCTCAAAAAATTAGTATTCAGCCTAAAGTGCAATTAAAATTATTATTTTTAAATTAATTTAAATTAAATTTGAGGACCTATGTATTAGGATATATATATAGTACATATCATATATAGTGGGTCTGTGGTTTCAATCCATTTGTATACCCATGATGTTCTTATGATCATGGACGTAAAGGAATAGTTAAAAATGAAAATTCTGCCATTGTTACAAGACTTTTTTTTTTCTGTTGAACGCTGGAAACCTGGAAAATATTGATTGTTTTTCCTACTATGGAATGTTGTCAATGTTTCCAGGTTTTCAACATCAAATTATCTTCTTCAGAAAATAAAACCTCAAACTGGTTTATAACAAGTAATGAATGAGAAAACGCTGAAATAATTAAAACATTTGGTACACTGGAAAAAGTCAAACTGCTGTGTATTTCATTTAAAGTATATATTATATTGGATTAAGGGAAGACTTGTGGTTTCTAAACGTATCTAATTATAAGTTTTATACAATTTGCCCCTATCTAATCTTAAAAACATTAGTTTTTCTCAAAGTAATATTTACTTTTACTTAAAACAGCAGTTTTCATGTCATGTGATCACATGTAAAAAGGTACTGTTTATGTGCTTTTAGCTTTTATATATTTCTAGTGTGAGTTAGATCACCATCTTGCCTAACATTTATAGCCATACTGAAAGGACTAGCACAGGGGTGTCCAAACTCGGTCCTGGAGGGACAGTGTTTAGCACCAACTTCCTTCAACACACCTCCCTGGAAGTTTCTAAAATACCTAGAGAGAGCTTGATTAGCTGGTTCAGGTGTGTTTCATTGGGGTTGGAGCTAAAATATGCAGGACACCAGCCCTTCAGGACCGAGTTTGGACACCCCTGCACTATCAGCTAGTAAGTGCAATAACATTATATGTGTTTATTACAGTTTAGTGCAAAGTACACCTTTATTTAGATTTAGATTTTTAAGTCAAACCAAAGTATTTCAATTAATTATACAAACAATATTTTAACATTGAGTCAATGTATTTTTTTTCGTTGGGAAGAATAAATAGTTTAATTAATATTAAAATACATTTTAATACATCAAAACAATAATTTGAGTGTAATTATTTTAGGCTGGTCCAATGAAAGATTATACTTTGATCTAGAGTTAAAAAAAATGTACTAAAGTAAAAAATCTATTTAGTGTCTCTTTATTAGTTTCTATATTAAACAATATTTTATTGTAGAGTTTTATAATATTTTGGATTTAGATTAAATTTTATAGTCTAAACCAAAGTTACATTATACATTAAGAAAAACAAAAAATTATAGCTGTAACAAACTACAGTTTTTTTTTCAATGTAACTGGAAGCGCACTTACCAGATGGCCCAAGCAGTAATGCACTGGCCCATAAACCCATCATGACTTTACTGTCACTGCAGCTTGTGTTCAAACTTAGTTGCTCTGTATCTCGGGGTACACCAACACCTTCTGCATCCTCAATCCTAGCACAGTACACAATCAGTTCTCATGTCCAGCTTAAATCATTTGATGTATTTATGCATGCTGATTATTGTCAACATTACCTGTTATTTATTTCTTCATTAGAGCTCTACAAAACAACAACAAATAATCAATGGAATATCACACAACTGTAATTTAGCATAGAGACATATATAAATATATATTAAACAAAAAATAAAAGATTAACAATCACTATGTTTTGTGATCCAATTTAGGATGAAGAAAAATGATCTGCCATTATTAATATAGTTGTGCTGCCAACTTCTTTTTACAGATCAATTTTTACTAGGGGTGTAAATAAGATGTTTCATCATGATAAAGGATATTGACACTCTTAGCTAGCGATACAATATTTGTCAGTAAGGTCTGCGTTACGAGACAATTCCATTCAGTGGAATACCCGTTGATATATTAAAAATAAAATAACTTGTGACTAATTGGTCCCCCTTTATTTAATACTTTGAAGAACTCCCTGACCTTTAGAATAAATTTAATTATTTATTTTTATTTTATTTTTTCTTCTGTGTTATTTCTATTTTGTACTCTTTGGATGTTACCAAACTCTTCATGTCAAATGATAACATACTGACTAAAAACATGACAATGTATTGCCTCACTGTTAACTTTAATATATATAGAAGGTTTTGTGATTCAAGAGGATATGACAGTTTTTTTATTTATTTATATATATATATATATATATATATATATATATATATATATATATATTTATTATTATTACAATTACAATATTACAACAAAACAAATTTTTTAGTTTTGTCATTTATTTATTAATTTTTGTATTAAGGATCACCTCTTTTGTATATTCCTTCGTTTAGATGTTGCCAAGCCTCTCATGTTAAATGATAACTTATTGACTGAACAAATATGGTACCCTCTGTTTTCTCAGTGTCAACTCAATGGGATATCATATCAATATGGAATCATATATATTTTATTTTTATGTTTCGTTTTGTGTGTTTTTTTTTTTCTTTCAATGTTGTGGTAGGGTAGGGGTAATGTAATGCTTTAAATTGTAAATGCAAAAAACTCAATAAATAAATATAAAAAAACATGCAACTAATTAACCAGTAAGATTTTTATGAACTTAAAAATGAAACCAAAATGTATAATATAATACACTGGACTCTGTGAGAACGGCACTTTAGCTTCTTAACCCTTGTGTGCTGTTGGGGATGTTTTCATCCACTCGGGTGATTTTGAGGCTTAATTTAGCCTCAACTTTCTCTGTGTTTGAGCACATGGGATGATCTTGGTGACGAGTCTTGTTTTGACACATATTTTGGGAAAAGGCTTTAAAAATGTTCAAAAAGTCAACAATAAACTCTGGGCAAATTTACTACTCTTTCGTTGTGTTGGTGGCTGTTTTTGGCCCATTGACTTGCATTAAAATGACATTTTTTTTTATTGCAAAGACATGACAGCATATGATCATGCATATTTTTGATAGTTTTCCCTGTTGGGAAGAGGTACAATTTGTCATTTTAACTGTTGATCATCAGCTGCAATGCAAAAAACGCTTAGTTTCTGGCTTTTATATGGAGTATTGTGTGTGTGTGGGTGTGTGTGTGTGCGTGCGTGCGTGCGTGCGTGCGTGCGTGTGTGAAAGAGACTTTTGTGCACTTACCTTTATATGTCTCAGAAAATCAAATGAAGAACCTCATTACAACCTCAGAAAATGGTAAACATAGTAAGTGTATTTACATATACACACACACTATACTCCAATGTTCTCCATATTAAAAGCCAGATTGTTTTTTTTGCACAGCCCTATCTAAAGGGTTAATGGTGCCAAGTGATGAACAACAGTAAAAAATGAAAAAAATTATGTTATAATGGAAGTCAATGGGGCAAAAGCCACAAACAAAACGAAAGGGTAGTCAATTTGAACAATACACAAGTATGTGTCCAAATGTGCCTGGAATTGTCTGCTACTGCTGCTCGCATGCAAATACTTTTCGATATATTGTTACATGCCTAAGTTATTGTCCTTTGTGTGAAGGAGCCCTACAGGAGCTGTCTGAGGAAAAAAAGTGACCTGATCGATGTCTTTAAATGTGGTAATCGTAGTATATAATGTGTTTACATTAGTATATATAGGGTGAATTATTAGAAAAATAATGTATAGTGAACATTTTTGTCTATTTATAATTATTAAAAGTCCACTAAGCTAGTTTTGCCTAGTGTGGTTTATTTATAAACTAATTTCGAGAGGATCATGTGTTATGATTGACCACGGCTGGTCCAGCATTAGCTAACACATGATGCACCAATCAGATGAATCCTAACTCACTATAAATAATCAGAGTTTCTCACTTCCTCTTGAAGAATCCCCCTTTCCACCCCTTCTCATCCTCCCTTTTCCTAGATAGGGTGGCACAGGAGCCCAGTGGTTAGCACTGTTGCCTCAAAGCAAGAATGTCACTGGTTTAAGTCCTTAACAGGCCAGTCAACATTTCTGTGCTGAGTTTACATATTCTCCCCATGCTCAAGTGGGTTACCCCCAGTTTCCTCCCACAGTCCAAAGATATGCAACATAGGTGAATTGACTAATCCAAAATGGCACTATAAATAAACTATTAGTCAGCTATATATCTCTCTTAGCGATTCCTAACTAGTCATCAACCATAACAAGCAGTGGAATTCTCGAAACCTACCTGTGCTCAAACTCTTGCCTGTCACCCTTCAAACGGGAGGGAGCCCCGGGCTCGAGGATCTTATGAGCTCAGGGTGAACTCTTTAAATGATATTGGTATTTGAAAGCACTAAAAAAAGATGTGTTTGATTTCACAGGCGGATTAAAATC
Organism: Danio tinwini; assembly: GCA_903798205.1. Taxonomy (NCBI): domain Eukaryota; kingdom Metazoa; phylum Chordata; class Actinopteri; order Cypriniformes; family Danionidae; genus Danio; species Danio tinwini. Next base: position 16,425,513 of record CAIGQZ010032318.1, read on the forward strand.
TGACTTGAAGCAGTGCATGCCAGTTAGCAGGTTTCTCTGATTTGAGCATGTGCCACATCACTTCATCAAAGTAGCACAATAGAAAAGGCACAATGGAAATAAGGTTCTGGGGACTGTATTTGTCCATCAGTTGTACCCTTCGAAAACCTTCATTACAAAGTGGTCTGTTTTGAGCACTCATTTACTATGGTGGTAATAATCTTCAATGCCTCTAGTTCTCATATACAGACTTCAAAACAAAACATTTAACTTCTCATGTTATCTACATCTTGACAGTCATGTTTATTAAAAGATTACAATTATTTTACTGCAATCACATTTGTTGTTAATTTATTTGTTTCTTAGTTTTGAAACTAGGTTCATTTAGGAACTTTTTAATACAGCCCCTTTGGTCTATTCAGCCACATAACCTATTTAGATCATATTTTGTTGTTGAATGACTCAAATATTAATGACTGTGCTGGGTTAATCTCGCTGACTGTCGTCTGCAGCCCTGAATCAAGTCGAACGCACCTACTGTACAGTGACTAATGCCTCCGCCATCACAAGCAAACGTGCCCTTTACTGCTGATTGGCTGCAAATGTGTTTTGGGACTCACTCCTAAAACAGTCAAAAGGGCTTTTCAAATATTGTTTAGTGCATCTTTGCCAGCTGCTGAAGAATTTAAAGAATGACAATAAAGTGTGCTTATTTTCTTCATAAGGTTTGTGAACTGCAGTTGAATAGAGAAAATATAAATAATTCAATAACTTGAATTCAAAAACTGTATGCCTCTTACTAGCGTACTAAACTTCAGCTGGAATATGACAAAAACACATTCAAAATATTACATCTACTGCAGCTCATTGTACATGGCGTCTTCATTCACTCACCACAAGCGTTGTATCTGTTGAGTGTGTGAGTGTGTGCACCAGGCTGGTGCGTGTGTGGTTGAGTTTCTCCAGGGTTTGAGTCCAGTGTGCTCTCTGAGTGAGGAGGCACTGCTCCACACGCTCTTCCTCTATCTGTATGGCCTCCAGGAGACGCTGCTCCTCCTCCTCCAGAGCCTCGCGCACCACGCTCACCTGAGCCAACAATCGATCCCTTGCCCTGTTTGCATCTGTCTATCAAGTACATGCACATATAAGACTGGTATAAGTACTATTCATCTGGATACATTGAATGAAATGTTAAAACACTTATGTAATATAATAATAATACATTCCAGTAATAATATTACAGTCCAGTAATGTCAAACACAACATAATGTTACCATGACACAAAAGCTACAGTGTACTAAATTACCAAAAAATAATGATCAATGCATCACTCTGTCTATTTTATTTATATATTTATGTTTGGAACTAGTAAATGAATCCTTTATGTACTTGTACAGCTTTCTCTCTTGCTGTAAGTGTACGGTCAATGAAGCGTTCGATCCGTACGGCTTGCAGCTGCATTTCCTCACAGACATCCACCAACTGATTCTGTTTATAATAAAGAGAAAAATGAAGTAGACATACTGTATAAGACTATGCAGGTGTCAAGAATGAAGCTGTGGATGTGATGTGTTTCTTTCTTGTTTCATTAAACAGGTAACCCTTTCCAGATCTATATTGCTGGCCTTCACAAGAGCAATATTTGTATATGCTGTTGTGCCTTGTAGCCACATGAAACATTACTCGAAATACAAAGAACAAAATAATAAATCAGTAAAATGAAAACATTTACATTTTACTGTTATTATTATTATTATTGTTTTGATGAGGAGGAGGAGTTTACTGTTTGTGAAATATTTGACAGGAAATGTGTGGGGAAAAAAATCACATCCTTCAAGCTTAACACATTTTATAAAATTGTATATACTTAAATTACTTAAATGGTGCAAAAGTAATGTATCTTATGCTTTATATATATATATATATATATA
>CAIGQZ010032318.1:16432422-16448477 GCA_903798205.1 Danio tinwini
ATATATATATATATATATGTATAATGTATGTGTGTGTGTGTGTATGTATATAGGTATATGTGTGTACATGTATGCATATGTGTGTGTGTGATGTGTGTGAATATATTTGTGTGTTTGTATATATACATACACTCACCGTCCACTTTACCGGCGACTCGCACAGGCTCACCAAAATTGGACAATAGAAGATTGGAAAAACTTTGCCTGGTTTAAGTCTCGATTTCTGCTGCGACATTCGGATGGTAGGGTCAGAATTTGGCATCAACAACATTAAAGCATGGATTCATCCTGCTTTGTATCAACAGTTCAGGCTGGTGGTGGTGGTGTAATGATGTGTGGGATATTTTCTATACACTTTGGGCCCATTAGTACCAATTGAGCATTGTGTTCATGCCACAGCCTACCTGAGTATTGTTTCTGACCATGTTCATCCCTTTATGACCACAGTGTACAAATCTTCTGATGGCTACTTCCAGCAGGATAACACGCCATATCCTATAAATGTAATGTGTGTGTTTATATAGCTCATTTATCTTGTATGCTAGGGCTGTGCGATTAATTGAAATTGTATCGAAATCACGTTTTGAACATGCGCAATTTCTAAATCGCCTTACAGCATGGTTTTGAACCAATAATAATGCAGTGCACCTAAACAGAGCGTGAGAACAGGAGACTGCGATTAATGACAAATAGCCTGCACAAACAGGGATGATGAGTTCAACACAGGAGGACTTGGTGCCAAAAGAGTCAACATCTGTGGTGTGGGATTGCGTTGGATAGAGAAAGGCTGATGTATCGCAGAAGCAGGTAATTTATAATGGCCCGTTTCCACTGAGTGGTACGACACGGTGCCCTTTTACGGCCGTTTCCACTGTCAAAAGGTACCTACAAGCGAACCGTACCATACCACTTTTTGGGCACCCTTTGCAAAGAGTACCAAAGCACGACAAAAAGATACCAAAAGGCGGAGCTAGATGTGCAGCTGAACGCTATTGGTTTGCAGAGAAGCGTCACTCGTGCATACATAAGTGGAAAGCATAAAAACAAAGAAACCGCCATTTTTAAAAACACAGCCGAGCCATTACATCGTAATACTATATGCATATAATAACGAGACATGGTTGACCTGAGCTCAGACAAACCTTGTCGTTGTCTTGATGTACAGCCACGAAGCCAAGAAGAACAAAATCTGCCGTGTCCTGTTTTTGTTTTACGAGGACGTCCAAAAGTGTAAGTGGTTTCACTTTCTCCAGGGAGCTCACAGCACGTCTATATTTGGAATAACGAACTTCTTGAGCTGATGATAATAGCGTACGTGTCATTTATAGAAGTGCTTCTCTGACATCCGATCCTTTCATAAACAAACGCGAGAGTCAAGTGTGAAAAAACAAAGCAGAATCCCGAAAGAGCGAATGATTCTTTTACCAACCTAAAACATTAACAAACTGTCATGTTTAACTATTATCATCCCCTTTTGGACTATTATGAACTCAGAATGACAGAATTACTATCCAACAGAGGTTACATGTGCTGGTGAAGATTAAAGATATAGATGAGAGGTTTGCTCTCACTCTGCGCTATGTTGCATGCCATTTTTGATCTCAAATAAGGACTAAATGTATGCTGTGTGTAGTTTTTCTGTAGTTGGTAACATATCGGAGACTGTAAGGGTCTGTGTGTGTTTATATATGTTGCATTTATTTATTCTATGTAATCGCAGATGTTACAGTAGGCTATTTCGCACTGTCATTGATCTGCAGTTATAATCTAATCCTGTTTGTAGAACCCGTTTTATCAGAGGATGTCAAACTACTAATACATTGCTGCAGATTTGATTTTTATGGAAAAAATTCAAAAACACTGGCTGTTTGGGTGTTCTGTGTTTAAGGTAATTAGTCTACCCACTTGACATTTAACTTTTTTAAATACCAGCCATTGTGTCTAGTGGTTTTTCAAAATTACTAGCCACTCGCCATTTTCACTAGCCACAATATTGTTGGGAAAATATATTTTTTATGCATAAATTGACTTTTGCATGCTAAAATTGCATGTGTTAATATTGTGTTAAGTCCACATAACTTCATTTTACTGTTTTAAGTGTTTATGACTTGAGAGTGCTTTGTGTGTTGAGTTGAGAAAATCGGTAGTTGCTTTTAAGATAACTACAATTTAAAAAGGATTTTCAACCAGCCAAAGTGGCTAGTTGTAGTGACTGTCTACCCCACCACAGCTGAAATCGACCTGCCTTTTGTGGGTGTTAATGTCAAGCCCTGCATGTGAAGTATGAAGCTGATTGCTCTGTTCTACAGGGCTTAAAGTATTACGGCACTGTGCCGGTTATCCGGTGTACTGTCGTGAGGGAATTATTATTATTTTTTTTTAATTTTAAACTGTGGCACGTGGCATTCCTTCCAGTGGTACGTGGCCTTTCTTCCAGTGGTATGCGGAAGAATCGCTGAATAATAAAATGAACACACATTTAACCCTTTGAAGTGTACGATAACACAGAGACTCGTGATCAGACAGCATTGGCTGTTCCCTGAAGTGTACGATTATGCTAGTGTGCTTTTAATGTTTACTTTAGTGCATCGCGTCATCAGATGTTAAAAATCTGTCTGCTACGCGCAGAGCCAGAGGAAGATGCACGCATCGCTTCCAGAGCAGATACACACGCGCTAGAGAAGCCCTTCTGCAGACCGGGGCTGTTGTGTTGCTGCCATTTCAGTTACTGCAAACTCAGGATTTTCCCCATGCTGCATCACTGGTAAAATAATCATTATAAATGTGTTAAATGTGTGCTCGTAGTTGTGTAAAATAATGCATGTTTTCGATATATAAAGTTATTTGTTTTGTAAAACAGCGTACGTGGCTTTCAGTTTAGTTTGTTACCTCAGATTTAATTTGGATGTGATTCAAAAGAGACACAGAACGTCGACTCTAGCAACTTTGCCATACTTGAAGCTTAGAGGTAGAATATAATTAAAGTTATTCTTCGTGTGCACAGACAGAGGAACTGCAAACCGTACACCGTATGTAACCAATTAATGTTATCAGTTAAATGATCAAAAAATATTATTTTATATATTTTAAAAGTTTGGCTGCATAAGGGCCCGATCACAGTGAACGCGCTTTTTGCGTGAGAGGGCATCTGTTAAATAGTTTACTAACGGCTGTGAGTGTTTATCGCGCTGCTTATGCGCTCTGCTCGCCTTGCATTTTGCCGTTGCGTGCTGTGTGCTCAAGCGGAAAAAGTGTGTTATGTCAGTCGCGTCTTTTTCATTCTTCAATCAAATGAAAGCAGAGGCGGGGTTTCCATTGAGATGACAGCAGGGTTTGTGTTGTCAAGGAGACTACGGAGAAATTTTAATGATGGAGGAGAGACTTGTGGTCGCTGTTTCAAGTTATCCAGAGCTGTATTACTTTACAGATCTTGAACATCACAATGTTATTAAAAATTACAATTAAAACATCGATAGCAACACGACTTGCGCACAATACGGGTCCGCTGATTCAGTCATTTCCTAGTGACACAAAAGCACCATGTTCTTTTTTTCTTGTCAACATAAAAGGCAGTGCGGTACGCCTCACATTTTTGGAGCGGAAAGGTGTGCTCTTTGTGATTGGCCCCTAAAGGCCCGTTTCCACTGAGTGGTACGGTACGGGTCGGTACGCTTTTAGGGCTGTTTCCACTGTCAAAAGCGTACCGAACCGATCCGTACCGTACTACTTTTTCGGCACCCTTTCGAAAGGGTACCAAAGACGACAAAGGGTACCCAAAGGTGGAGCTACACGCGCAGCTGAACGCTGATTGTTTTACAGAGATACGTCATGATCTCGTGGAGCTAGCCAGAATCAAAACAATGGAGCCACCATGTTTTTAAATGCACAGCCGAGACAACTATATGCATTATAATAACAAGTAATGGATGACCGGGGCTCAAAACAAACCTTGTCGTTGTCTTGATCAACAACCACAAAGCCAAGAATCTGCCGTGTCCTGTTGTTGTTTTATGAGGCCGTCTAAAAGTGCGAGCGGTTTTTTTCGCTTTCTCCAGGGAGCCCGCGTTGCGTCTAGATTTGATATAACAAACTTCTTGAGCTGATAATAATAACGTGCGTGTGTGATTAATGAAGCGTCTTCGACATCTGATCCATTCAGAAAGAAAAGGACAAACGCGAGAGTGAAGCGCAGAAAAAAAGGAGAAGCCCAACAGGATTACAAGGATTGCCGAACTCAAATAAGGACTTAATGTATGCTGTGTGTCGTTTATCTGTAATTTGTAACATATCGGAGACTGTAAGGGTCTGTATGTGTTCATATATGTTGCATTTATTTATTTATTTTATATAATTGCAGACGTTACAGTAGGCTGTAACACTGTCACACTGTCATTGATCTGCAGTTATAATCAAATCATGTTCATAGAAATGTTAGTAATAAACATTTATAAACAAGTATTAATATGTTTAAAGCATCTGTTTTGTTTGAAGAGCTTCTCATATTATGAGAACGACCTGTACAGCTTTACTGTAGACATTTATTCGAGCGAGAATGATGTCGACTGAAACTCTCTGTAGTACACCACGCCCACCAAAAGGGTACCCTTTGTAATGGAAACGCAAGCTTGATAAAGGTGACCCGTACCGACCCGAACCGTACCGTACTGTACCACTCAGTGGAAACGAGCCATAAATGTGCAACAAGTATTTGTTAACTTGCGGGACAGTAACACGTGCAAACACATGTGTCTACAGACATATTTTGCCAAAGAAGCAAAATGAAAGAATATTTTTGGTGTATGTATATATATATATATATATATATATATATATATATATATATCTCCATAACCATAACGCTGGAACTGCATATATATGTGACATTTGCAGTAAAATCTCAAAGCATAAATTGACAAAGTATATGGTAACATTATATTGAAACATCGTTATCATAACAACTAACCACAGAGTTATGGGATCAGAAAAATATCAATCTGTAAACATTTTTTTATATTTTAAATAAGGGAAATAAATATGCGTTATGGATGTGACAAAGTCTGCAAGTTTACAGTACACAACATACTTTGTAGAAATTCTGTAAATTAAACTGCACATCCCAAAACAAACAATTTTAATTAAAAAGGTTGGCTATAGAATAAAATAGATTGATTTTACTTTATTTTACATTTTTGCATTTATGAGGAAAAAGCTTCGTTATGGATGTGACATCTCTCTGTTATGGATGTGACGGATGTGAAATTGCCACTTGTGTGACTTTTGTAAATCAGATATAATTGTTTGAAAACATTGACAGAAACATTTTTGAGTATTTTTAAAGCACTGTAAAATACTTGCTTACACAAAAACACAGAAACGGTTTCTCTATTTTGACAAATAGTAATTTTTTTCATGGCAAGGTTGACATTTGCATGGAATTGCTCATATAGAGATACAGTGCTTTCCACACATAAACTTCACACCCAGGTATATTTTGTGACAGTTATTAAAATCCTTTTACACCTTTTTTTTTGTGTGTATCTGCCTAATATAACCAAACATCCTCGATCTATTTAGGAGTGGGGAAGTCATCTGTCATTACTCGTTTTGTTCTGTGTGCGACAACACTCCCACAGACAGTCTCACAAGCTTTGCAGTATAGAGGTGTGAACCTACACTGGTCTAAAGGTTCGTTTACGATTATCATGTCATTGAATCGGTTCAATTCGATATCATGGTGCATTGACGATGCTTTCTATACACAGTTTTATATTTTCTACACAGCACAACAATTCTTGTATAAAAATGTATAAATATATTTATATTTATATACTATTTGTAATACAATTTTGTCATTTAATAAAATCAGTAAGATATATAAACTGTACCTTTTTAAAAAACACGAGCATTTATAGCAAATAAACAAATATAAATATCTCGCTCGCTCTCTGAGCCTTGTCTTGGTCACGCGCTCAACAGAAAGGGCTGCGATTGGCACTGGCACTCTTTACAGATGAGTTACACTGATAAACTGCAGCAGCGATCACAGCTGATCCAAGATAGACATGGTGGAGGATACTCTGCAGACAGGCGCCCATGTCTGTATATGGAAGTATCGCTGTAACAGCCGAGAGGAGAGGGAAAAGTCACGCCCAGCAGGTCAAATGGGCCACAGTGAGAGAGAGAGAAATAGAGTTTACTTTCATTCTCTCAATCGCTGTGAAATAGGGGCTTCTGCTGTTAGTGTCAGTGAAAGACTGTCCAGCAAACACACACGCAGTGAAATTGTGCTGAGTTTCTGCGTTTTTAAGTAGTTGAAGCGTTTTAAATACTCACACTTGCCTCCCTCGCCATAGTAAGCTACGGCGACATAGCGCATATGAGATAAACAGGGTTCGTACGGGTGCTGGAAATCCTGGAAAATGCTTGATTTTTAATATACCGTTTTCAAGGTTAGAAAAGTGCATGGATTTTGGACAAAGTGCTTGAACCTGCTTAAATTTGAAATTGCAGGACTCGAAATTGACCTTTTTGGTCGCATATGCGCCCGAAATTTTATCTATGCAAGGTTCACGCAGAATGCATATTCGCACTTAACGCCAAACGCAATGCTCAGGTATAGTTTAAAACAGTTGTCATGTCAACTTGCTGCAGTAAACAAGCCCGCAATGCCCCACCTTAAAGCTCTTCTGATTGGCCCACTGCTCTTGAACTGAACGCAAATGGATTGGTTAATATCAGCTGCCAATCACTCAGTTCAGATGACAGCTACAGCTGCGAGCCGCGAAAATAAAGGTCTGGATACGAGAGAATGAAAATAACACTGACAGATTTTGTCCGCCTAAAGTTACAAATAACGGCACATCTGATCCGTGATCATGTGGTGAATGTTAATCCAGCATTTACACTTTTCGAAGAGTGGATAAAAGACTTCCGGTGGGTTAAAGTCCGCTATGAAAATGACTATAAAGCCATTCACTGTAAGCCTGAGGGACGGAGTTTGCAGGTAACTTAACCGGGTTTCCCACACATTTTAAGCACGAGATGTTCTGTTTAATCCTTCGTCACGATTTTGTCAGTCATGCAACTGCAGCGTGTACACCATCGCAAAAGGGCATGCATTAACTATAATTAAATTAATATTGCAGCTCATGAAATAGACCGTTATTGCTGTTAAAATGACGTATGCAAATAATAAGTTATATGTCCATATCTATCTACCTACCCTGTTTGGCCTACTCTGTACTATTTGTACTATATTTTGTTCAGTGCAGTTTCATTTTTGCACTATTTTCATTGCAGATTTTTTCCTAAACTCAACAGTCTCAACAGACTTTCTTGCCAATTTAATTTATTGATCGTGTTATTCACGCCATGCTATGTAAGGGCTGCTTAAGATAAGCAGAAGGCATAGGTGGGACATTTGCATACAGTTACAACAGTACCTTAGTCCTAACCTAAAGTAATATTGACAATAATAAAAATAAATATTGATGAAAGCTCAGCGTCACGGTGGCACAGTGGGTAGCACGATCGCCTCACAGCAAAAAGGTCGCTGGTTCGAGTCCCGGCTGGGTCAGTTGGCATTTCTGTGTGGAGTTTGCATGTTCTCCCCGTGTTGGCGTGGGTTTCCTCCGGGTGCTCCGGTTTTCCCCACAGTCCAAAAATATGCGCTACAGGGGAATTGAATAAGCTAAATTGGCCGTAGTGTATGTGTGTGAATGCAAGAGTGTATGGGTGTTTCCCCGTGTTGAGTTGCAGCTGGAAGGGAATCTGCTGCGTAAAACATATACATATGCTGGAAAAGTTGGCAGTTCAATCCGCTGTGGCGACTCTTGATTAACAAAGGGACTAAGCCAAAAAGAAAATGAATGATGATTCATTAATTAATTAATGAAAGCTTACAATCTATGGTTTCTATTTGGTGACTGACTTTCAAAACTGTTGAAGACATAGGAACAGTTCATTAATTTGCAGAAAGATTATTCTCAGACACATAAGGATTTAATTTGTTACATGAATTTTGAATAGCAATGCACATGAAATATTATGAGCGACTGGTCTTGAAAGTTTGGTACTACACCCAAACAAAGTCTGACTGTAAGCTAATTTTTGAGATATCAACTTTAGGTAGAAAGAGACCAAACTTAAAAAAAATGCTTCATCCAATAACTTTTTTTTTTTTTTTTTTTTTTACCATTTTTGGGTGAACTATCCCAATAAATCTGTGCTCCAAAGTATTTTTAACAATTTAAGTTAAAATGCCATATATTGTTTTATTAAAATAGCACAATGGATTTAAATGTGAAAAAGTATATACAGCATATATAAACGTAATTTACTGCGGTTGTTAGGTGCTGGAAAAGCATAAAAAAGCACCTTGAAAAGTGCTGGAATTTGAAGTTGGAAAAGGTGTAAACAAGGAAGAAACAATTAATTTTGACACCCCTACTTTGCATGATATTTTGATTATTGCCTTAATGCACTTACTACATATATTTTGCTATTCCAGACAAAGTACACTTTGATTGATGAACAAGACATACCATTAGTGGAAAACTATGCCTTTGAGGTAAGAACCTTTTTGTTTCTAATTGTATGTTTGCTTTTTAAATAGATGATTGTTTTGGGTTTGACTTTTGTTTTTGGATTTATTTTTCATTCTGGGTTATGACCTTTTTATTGTTTTGTCAGTATATTTAGCAAATTTGACCATCCATGTCAACTGCCCAAATGATTTACTTTATTACTATCAGGTTCTTTGAGCACTATTGTTTAATCATATAAAACTGATTATCTGAATGCTTTTATTTTCAGGCACGCATGGAAGTTGACGCCGATGGCAATGGCGCAAAAATCTTTGCTTATGCATTTGACATTGGCAAAGGTCGATGGGCTGGTAGACCACTGCATGAGTTACTCTGGTGAGTGTACTGCTAGAGCTGATTTCTATTTCTAAAGCTCTCCAAACCACCATCTTAATGGAGAATGAACATCAATGAAATTACTAATAATATGAAGCATTGATACAGAATAGCATGTAACAAAGTTGTGTATTTTTATCAAGCCACATTTGCACACAGTATCTGTTCTGTGTTATAAATATAATACATGAAATAACAATTTTAAAATGTTTACATTTTGTTTTGGTTTAAAAGTGAGATGGTGAGATGCCTAATTACCCTTACCTGCCTAGTTAACCTAATTAACCTAGTTAAACTTTTAAATGTCACTTTTAGTTGTATAAAAGTGTCTTGAAAAATATCTAGTAAAATATTATTTACTGTCATTAGAAATGAGTTATTAAAACTATTATGATTAGAAATGTGTTAAATTTCCTCTGCGTTAAACAGAAATTGGGGGAAAATAAAACGGGCTAATAATTCTGACTGTAGACAGAATCAGTTTACAATATATTGATGCCCAATTTCTTGGCTTTATTGGTGATAATGGTCACAAATGTTGGACCATTATTGCCTTTTTAGCTTAAAAGTAGAGGACAGAAACTAGCCAGACAGTAATGTGTGGATTGTTGAGTGGACAAAAGTAACTAAAAAAAAAAAAGTCAGTATTTTAAGTACTTTTTAAAAAATTTTTTTTATTATTGTTGCCATAATAAAAAAATAATAATTGTAGAGCAACCCATGTTCTGTTGCCATTAATATTTAACTTTAAGAGGTAGAACTGTATATAATGTGATATGAATGAATATATATATGAACCAATATATAAACAAAAGCAAGTGATGCATCATTTAGATGTAAAAAAAAAATTGATTTAAAAAACCTTGAATGGTTAAAAAAATCTTTATAATAAATTATAAAAATAATAAAAAAAAAACAATTATTTTAAACGATATTAATGATATGATCTAGTTCCGGAAACTTTCTACTTCTCTGTTTATCTGTCTGATTTTACTGTCTGTTTCTTTTGACCACCCCTGTCATTTAAAAGAATATCTCAAATGGCGAACGCATCAAGTATAAAAGCCTCGTCCATTTCATGAGGTGCGCGATGTGGCGCCAGGCTTAAGTATAAATCAGACTTAAGATTGTTGTTTGTTTTTTCTGTAGTTCAATGGTGCATCTAACCTGTCTTTAGTACTGTTCAATTTTAATACATTTATTTTTCCACTAATTTTGTGATTTTTGCATTTTCTTTTTATGTGTATGCATGTTTTTGATGTTGTGATATAGGTCTTAAGATTAATACTTAATGGTCTTAAAAAGTCTTACATTTTTACATTATGATACCTGCAGAAACCCTATATTAATAATTAAACACAATTAACCTTGCTAAATGGGCAAACTTCATAATTTCTTGTGCCCAAATGGTTTAAATTCACTTAAACTCTTATGTTGAATTTAGACTGCATGATTTTAGCCCCGATTTTGACTCGGAGGAAAAACTAGTGGAAATTTGGCAGGAGCACCCATGTCTGTTTGACGTATCATCTGAGCAATACCTCAACTGGGTTGAAAAAAAGAAAAAAGGGCACCTCTATCATGGAATGTCGCTGTGTCTGACATCACACAGGGTTAGTTCCGTTTTCTGAGGTAAACAGATACGGTGGAAATGATGGACTGAAAAAAATAAAGGGAACACTAACACATCCTAGATCTGAATGAATGAAATATTCGTATTAAATACTTTGTTCTTTACATAGGTGAATGTGCTGACAACAAAATCACACAAATTATCAATGGAAATCAAACTTATTAAAGATTATGGATAAAAAAGGTTTGGATTTGGTGTCACTACAGGCTGATCCAAATTTGATGTAATGTCTTTAAAACAAGTCAAAATGATCAAAATGTATGATCTCCCAAGGCATCTCCTCCCAGACCTGGACTAAAGCTTCCGACAACTTCTGGACACTCTGTGGTGCAGTGTTGCGTTGGTGAATGGAGCATGACAGATGTGCTCAGTTGGATTCAGGTCTGGGGAATGGGTGGGCCAGTCCATAGCATCAATGCCTTCGTCTTGCAAGAACTGCTGTAACACTACAGCCACATGAGGTTTAGCATTGTTTTGCATTAGGAGGAACCTAGGGCCAACAGCACTGGCATATGGCAGGGCTCGACAGTGCGAGCATTTCGCTCACATTTGCGACTAAAAATAGACGTGTGCAAACCAGGAAATTTATTAAGTCATAAATCGAGCATATAAAAAAATAATAATAATCGCACATGCGTTTTTTTATTTTTATTATTATTATTTTTTTAATGCTTTATTTATGACTTAACTCGGCCACGGTAAAACAACATGCTCTTTACACTAAGTTATGGTATAGTAAGTTGTAAATATATTGTGACTGTAGCACACGCTGATGCTATCAACAGCATCACATCTTTATTGCTTTGTTTACTTCACGGCAAGCGATCTATACATTGTTTTGAATACGTTGCTAAGCAATGCATACATCGTGCAAACCTCATAGAAAACATCTGTTATTCAGCCATGGATGGCATATCGTGGCACATCTAGTGTGAGACCCAATTCAACACCAGCGCTTCCCACACAGACCTGGCCGGCCCGGTTCTGTGTTCGCGAGAAACTGAACACTGCCTCAAAATCACATGCTCTGCATGCAGACCCACAGAAGGCGCGCTGCATACAGAACTGCTGTTTTGACTTGGATAACGTTAGTAAGTTTGAGAAGAGCGCGAGGACACACAGGAAAGAAAAGTCTTTTGCTAAATAGATTAAACCAGCTCATTATTTGGGGTGACAATACATCATCTTTTTCCCGGACATGTCTGAGATTCTGCTTTCGATTTCGATATTGATTATATTCGTTTTTGCATTACTTTGGCCGGTGCATCTCAATCTCTGAGCAGCACCAACAGACTGAAACACAGTGTCATGTAAAAGGTGGTTAATGCTAAACTGTTTTTTAAATTTGTCTGTTAAATAAGCCAATAATAAATGATTCTGTTGCTGAAGGCCATTAAAGTTTAATACAAAGGGTGGTATTACTTTGGGGCAGAAGGAAACTTTAATTCATAGAGGGATTCCCATATTCAGCTTTTCTTTAAAAAGCCCAGAAAGTGCTCTGATAAACAGTGTCAGCTTTGCACATGGGTTTGTAGTTGTGTCTTTCTTTACATTATCGTACTTTTCCTATGTGGGAAGTAGGGTGCAATCGGTGGAATATATTATGGAAATAAATTAATTTTGATAAATATAATCTTAAAAATCACATTATTTTATGTGCTGTGGCGAAAATGTGTTTCAATTTAGCTACTGCAAGTATAATGCATAGTATATTAAAGACAATATGTACAATATATATTATAAAATTAATGTTTTGTTTGGGACCATTGATACAGCCATAATCTTCTTATGATACAAATACAGATTAAATAGCTCTGGTCATGTGAATGTTTGCACTAACCATTCATTCATTCATTTTCGGCTTAGTCCCTTTATTAATCAGGGATTGCCATAGCGGAATGAACCGCCAACTTACCCAGCATATGTTTTACAAGGCAAATGCCCTTTCAGCGACAACCCAACACTGGGAAACACCCATACACTCTGGCAATCACACATACACACTACGGCCAATTTAGTTCATCAATTGCCCTATAGCGCATGTTTGGACTGTAGGGGAAACCGGAGCACCCAGAGGAAACCCATGCCAACACTGGGAGAACATGCAAACTCCACACAGAAACGCAGTGTCTTGCTGTGAGGCGATCATGCTACCCACTGCACCACCATGACGCCCTGCACTAAACATACTGCTCATTTTTATTAATTCAACTGATTTGATAATAACTCCCTATTTCTGGTGCCCAGTGTGAAAGATATTTTTAGCTTAAAACTATAAAAATACAACAAGAAGCTGCCTAGGCTTGATTCAGATAAGTTTAGCGCAAATTGATTCCAGTCCTGCTGTGGACTGCTACTGTAGCTACACTATATACAGCTTAAATTATAAATAAATATTAAACACTTTTTAAGCTGTTGTTACAGTAAAATAAAACAATGTACTTATTGTAGTCAAATGCATGAAACTGCTTTGCTTCTAAAGATCTCCTCGTGTACATTTATTAGGCAAAAACACTATTTATTTTATATATTTTCACTGCGCTCCTAAATTCTTTTCAACTTAGGAGTGCATGTGCTTCTTCTGAAAAAATCGTCAAGCCCTGTATGGTCTCACAAGGGGTCAGGGTACCTATGGTGGCCTGTTTGGTCCATCAAAGAAATGTCAGACGATTACCTGGAGGATGTTGCAGGCAGCAGAATGTTCTCCACGGCGTCTCCAGACTGTCACGTGTCACATATGCTCAGTGTGAACCTGCTTTGATCTGTGAAGAGCACAGGGTGCCAGTGGCAAATTTGCTAATCTTGGTGCTAATCTTGGCAAATGCCAAACGTCCTGCATGGTGTTGGACTGTAAGCACAACCCCCACCTTTGAACGTCAGGCCTTTACATCACCCTCATGGAGTCGGTGTCTGACCATTTGAGCAGACGCATAAACATTTAGGGAACTGGCAGTGCTCTTCCTGTTTCTCCTTGCACAAAGTTGGAGGTAGCAGTCCTGCTGCTGGGTTGTTGCCCTCATACAGCCTCCTCCATGTCTGGCCTGTCTCCTGGTAGCGAACCATCTTGCCACAGCTTGCATTAATGTGCCATCCTGGATCAGCTGCACTACCTGAGCCACTTGTGTTGGTTGTAGACTCTTAGATCCCACATAAAATAACGATTCATTGGCAAATATGGCTGAACAATATATCGATTGAGCATCAATATCTCAATGTGTATCCGCAATAGTTACATTGCAGGATTTGATTATAGTTTAAATAAGTTTAAAAGATATCAGATAAAGATGTTATTGTTTTAATGATGTTATTTTACGCTTGATTGTTCAGTTTCTGTACATGAATACTGTTAGACTCTGCAGAAAACCATAGAGCACTGTATATTTCACATTTAGGTTTGCTCAGTTGTATTTATATATGTTTGTAATTTATTATGATTTATGCAAATGCACTGCATAGAAAAACATTGGATCATCCCAGTCGATCTAAATAAATGAAATCTTTCCAAATAGAGATAATCAGATCATCTGGGGGGTATTCCAGAAAGCTGGGTTAACTTATGTACCATCTGCTAAACCCTGAATTCTCTATTGATTAACCCAGAACCTGCCTACCATATGCCGGTTTCAAAACTCTTGAGAAGAGTTAGTTTAATCAACCTCCTTATGAAAAACATGGGTTAATGCACGCACAGCACATAGCTAAAGGCATTTTCAATGGATCGCCAAATTCACGAGTCACCATGGAAAGCCACGGTGAAGGAAAAAAAGGGCAACACACTTTACAGAGGCAGAGTTGAAGGTTTTATTGCTGGCGTATGAGGAATTAAAGCTGATTATAATAAAAAAGCAACACGGCGTCTTCAACAAATGAAGGAAATATAAGATGGTAAATAAATAAGAAAAGAAAAAATAATGACAGAAAATGCATTCATTTATTAAATTACACATGCCACCCTCCCCCTTTTATTGTATTAAAAAATGTACCTTATCTTTAACATCCTTTTTGAGGATGTTCATGCATTTAATTTTTTAAGGTCCATCTTCAAAGACAAAGTTACACGTAGATGGACCTTGTACTGCTTTAAATGTGTGTGTTTAAAGCAATGTAAAAAAAAAAACCCAGATCATTCATTTTACTTCAGGAAATAAAGAAATGAACAGCGCTTCAGTCCAAACCATTTAATTAAACATATTTTTGACAAATCATGTCTCTTCCATCTCTTTAGTTTTTGAGGGTTGCTCTAGGTCAGGCTGAATTGTGTCTGTGGTGCAAGGTAGGCTGTCATCATAAAAGGATATCCTCTGTCCCTCAGCAAGTAACCATTGTAGTGTCCAGCAATGATTCAATTGTATAATACAAATAGAAAAAAAAAACATTGTGTAAAGCAAAATGTAACCTGTAGAAATGTGTGACATAATGATTACTTCCCAATAATTCTGGCGTCCCTGGCCATTTAGCCTCAACATAATGATAAGGTAGGGGATCACCACATATTGCCTCGTTAATGGATGCAGTAATGAGTTTAATAGTTGTAACACCAAAAGATTAAAGACAGGAATTTAGTTATTACCTGCACATTTATGCTATGA
The DNA here is from genome assembly GCA_903798205.1 of Danio tinwini. Classification (NCBI taxonomy): domain Eukaryota; kingdom Metazoa; phylum Chordata; class Actinopteri; order Cypriniformes; family Danionidae; genus Danio; species Danio tinwini. The sequence continues at coordinate 16,447,566 of CAIGQZ010032318.1, forward strand.
ACAGATTTACATGTTATCTTATTCTCCTTTATTGACTGATAAAGCTTTAAATGTGGGTGCAATTAATGCATCTAATAATGTTTGAAAACCCTGAAATAAATTATATAAAAAAAATGTTTTATAATCAATTCTAAAATTATCAGGTGTAGTGTGAATGGATGTATAGGCCTACATATGAATGACAAATGACAAAAAAAATGTCTACGCAAGATTCAAGCTCCGCTGTTACACTTGTGTTGTGTAATGGTACACTGACCTACTATGCTATTGGTGTGGACTGAAATGTCTATGTAATAATACGGAGAGTAGGGCTGTGTAATATATCATTTTAGCATCAATATCGCAATGTGGGCATCCGCAATAGTCACAACGCAGGATCTTCAATGTTAAATAGCCACAGTTCAAAATACACCTAGATTATAAACCCTACAAGAGCTTAAAGCATTTAAGCACAAGAAATGCTACCATTTGTAACTTTAAAAAACAAAACAAATTAAACTATATATACAGTAATGTCTTTTCAGTGTTATTTTACATTTAATTTGTCAAATTCTGTACCTGAATATGATTCAACTACCCTGAAAATGATAAAGCGCTGCTTATTTCACTTTTATATTTGTCTGTTGTATTTATCTAATCTTGCAATATGTTTATTCTAGTGCATGCATGATTTACTCGCCTACAGAATCATCCTAAAGAATCAATCTAAAATTAATCAATTGTTTCCAAATAGAGCTGTTCAAGTCATCTTATGAAATTCTATATACTGTGTGTGTGTGTGTGTATATATATGTATGTATTTATATATATATATATATGTATGTATGTATGTATGTATTTATATATATATATATATATATATATATATATATATATGTGTGTGTGTGTATATATATATATATATATATATAT
>CAIGQZ010032318.1:16454077-16469954 GCA_903798205.1 Danio tinwini
TATGTATGTGTGTATGTGTGTGTATGTGTGTGTATGTGTGTGTATGTGTATGTGTATGTGTATATGTATATGTATGTATATGTATGTATATGTATGTATATATGTATATATGTATGTATGTATGTATGTATATATATATATATATATGTATGTGTATATATATATATATATATATATGTATGTATATATATATATATGTATGTATGTGTATATATATATATATATATATATATATATATATATATATATGTATTTAAGTTAATATATAAGTTGTGTATATATATTAACATTATTTATTATAATTTACATTAACACCCACCAAATTTGGGTAGATTTTAGCTGTGGCGGGTTAGAAAGACACCTCCACTAGCCACTTTGGCTGGTTGGAAATCATTTTTATTTTAATCATTTTTTTTATGATTATCATTTTTTTTTATCTCCAATACAGTTTTTTTTTTCAAAAAGATGATGAAAGTTCGATAATTGCTCAATAATGTTTATGCGTAAGCCATTTTGCAGCCTGCATTTACGGATGCCGCACGTAGTAGGCTACAAGTTTACAGCCACACAGTGTTATTTTCACTTGGAGGAGTAAGAAAAAAAATAAGTACAAAAAAACCTTTTACAAAATGTGTTAAATCAGCTGCACAAAGGGATTGGCATGCTGAAAATCATTTAAAATTGATGCATATAAAGATTTGACATTTATTAAGATAATTATCAATATCGACTGATATGAATATATATATATATATATATATATATATATATATATATATATATATATATATATATATATATATAAAAAAACAAACACATTAATCCTGATTTAACCATTTTTCCATTTCATAACATTTATGTTAGGTTTCAGACATTTAAATGCTCAAGTATTAGCTAAACAAAATATTGTTTGTAAAATGCATTATGTCTGGAAACAGCAGTAATAATTACAATCTGTTTTTTATTAACATTAGAGACATGCAGTGTAATTTAAATAGAAACTCTAGTTCAGCAACCACTTTTATGTGTTTTGGGAGAACCTGATAAATGTTTGTTGTAAATCTAGTAGCACCCAACAATTAACACAATTATTATCAAGCTGTTTAAACAACAAAATATTAAAAGCTGAATGTCAGATTTTTCACAATATTAAAAAATGAAAATATTGATGAAATATAATGAAAGCAATATTGTGTGCTCAAGCTAACACTTTGACTTGGAAAAGGTGGTACATTCTAAACTTAAAATTGAAAAGTTGTCCCACCCTACCATTCCATCTTAGTAGCACAATGGGTCCATCATGGTTTTCAAATGTCATTTTAACGTGATGGCGTGACATCTGAATGACTCATTTATTTATCAAATTAACTGGTGTCTTAATTTCTGTTTTTCTAGCTGAGGGAGTTCAACATCTGTGGCCGTTGTCAGGTGGCACGCTACTGTGGCTCACAGTGTCAACAGAGGGATTGGCCAGCCCACAAGAAGCAGTGCCGCGAGCGCAAGCGGGTTCTTGCGCTCGAGTCTGAACCTGAGCGATGATCCCCTCCTCAACCCTTGTTTGAAAAACGGGTCAGAGGGGGTGTGGGGTGAGACTAGAGGTGAAGTGCAAAAACTGACTGGTAGGCTAGGGAACAAATTTGTTTGGTTTGATAAGCCTGTTGGGAGGAAAATGAACATGCTTCCCAGAACTATCACATCTCCACAACTTGCCTGTGGGGATTATGGGAAATGGAGGTTTTTTTTTTTCCAACTCGTTCAGAGGGAGGTCTTAAAGGCTCGACCTGCTGCTATGGATGTGTGTTTAATGAAGAAAAACACCATGCCGTTGTAACTTTTTCTCTGTGGACTGCATTTAAGCATTGACAGTCATGCGCTCGCTTGTTCCATCCACCCTTCTGTCATGAAGTATTTGCTGCCGAGGGACAACACTGCTGTACAACAGATGGGATGGAATTATGGACCTTTTCACTGTACTACCCTTCCTCTTTCTGCTCTCCCAATTGGACTTCTTGTGCACATAACTAAGCACATAGTCACTCACCTGCCATACCTTCTTTAAGGATACAGCTGATAGCTGTGCAAAGCCACGTCACCAGTATTGTGTGTGTGTGTGTGTGTGTGTGCAGTGCAATTAATTGACTGAAGGACATGGATTAAATGGTTGAATGTTGTCTTTCTCTCTCTCTCTCTCTCCCTCTCTCCCTCTCACTAAGGTAAGTTTGGGGGCTGGCGGCGGTGTCACTTTTTCTGAGTTTTTGAATGCATTACAATCTTATTTACTCTTCCCACTCATGTCATGTTTGGGTTCACTAAACCATAACAAGCACTCAGTTTCGAGGGATGTCCTGGGAAAAACTTGAAAACCCGCGTGGAAAGTTGACTCTGATTTATGTTGTCAAAATTGTCATGGGTCCCATTCATTCAATGATTTAGTCATCTTGTTTGTCATAAAATCTGTATCAAAGTGAGTTTAACTTATGAATTTTCACTTTTTTTTAAAGAAATAAATCTCCTCTTTATACAAAATGTGCACACACAAGTTCCATGTGTGTCTTCCTCTAATGTCAAGGGCAACTCTACCAAACTGTGAAGCGCACATACGAGGAAATCATGTGTGATAAATGCATACATGTGACTTGTCTTTGTTCATATTCCAAATAATTTATTTGGTTGGGGTTGAACACTGTGCACTGAAATTCTTCACTCTGATCTCTTTTTTTTTCTCACTCTCTGAGAAACGAGAGTCTGGGTTAGGTTGGTGTTTTGTTTTTTTTTGTTTTTTGTTTTTTTTCTAAGCTCTTACCATACAAATATTAAATGCATAAATACGTGAAAGGACAATTTTGGTAACTGACCATCTCTTGTCATCGTAAAATATAAGTATGAAATTAAATAAAATCTCAAATGTGTAAAAGTTAAATCGGTTGTAAAGTTTGACTGTGTCTTTGTTTTCAAGCTACATATGCTGTCGTTGTTTTTTTTTTTTAAATGGGAATTTGAACAACAAAAGGTACTGAGTCAAGAGTCTAAATAAAGCTTTAACTTATTTAAAAACATCTATATTAGAATGCTAAACTGGATTTAAGTTTAAACTTAATAGGATGGTGAATTTAAAGACGTGAAAATTGATCAAATATTTACTTCTGAGTAAATTGAAAGGGTTTGAAAATGAAAAATTGTTAGTCTCAAATCTCAAATGGTCAACTAGATGTTGCAAGCATTTGTAACAAAATTACAAATTTTTTTTATTATTGAATTATTGACTTTTTTAAAAGAAGTATTTTTGTTAATTTAAGCTTGTTTCCATCAAGAGTAAAGAAATATTTTCTCACCTAAACCATGCGCATGATTCCCTGCGAATGATTACAGAATTTATTTGGAGGTGAACTGTTTACACACACACAGACACACACACATTTATACACTGGTATATTGCAGCCATTTGCTAAAATCATTTAAGTTGTGTGTACACACAATATACACAGCACCCCATATTGACAGAAAAACACAGAATTGTTGATGTTTTTGCAGATTTATTAAAAAAGAAAAACTGAAATATCACATGGTCCCAAGTATTCAGACCCTTTGCTGTGACACTCATATATTTGTCAGGTGCTGTCCATTTCTTCTGATCATTTTTGAGATGGTTCTACACCTTAATTTGAATCTAGCTGTGTTTGAATGTACTGATTGGACTTGATTAGGACTTGATTACCTTACAGCTCACAGTGCATGTCAGAGCAAATGTGAATCATGAGGTCAAAGGAACTGCCTCAAGACGGAGCTGTGGCAAGGCACAGATCTGGCCGTGGTTACAAAAAATTCTGATGAACTTAAGGTTCCTAAGAGCACAGTGGCCTCCATAATCCTTAAATGGAAGACGATTGGGACGACAAGAACCCTTCCTAGAGCTGGCCGTCAGGCCAAACTGAGCAATTGGCCGGGAAGAGTCTTGGTGAGAGAGGTAAAGAGAAACCCAAAGATCACTGAGCAGCAGAGATGCAGTCGGGAGATGGTAGAAAGTAAAGCATCACTGCAGCCCTTCACCAGTCAGGGCTTTATGGCAGAGTTAGCTGATAGAATCCTCTCCTCAGTGCAAGACACATGAAAGACCACATGGAGTTTGCTAAAATGGTGAGAAATAAGATTCTCTGGTCTGATGAGCACTGCTTACCACCTGTCCAATACCGTCCCAACAGTGAAGCATGGTGGTGGCAGCATCATGCTGTGAGGTTGTTTTTCAGCTGCAGGGACAGGACGACTGGTTGCAATCGGGTGAATGATGTGATATTTTGGACGAAAACCTTCTCCAGAGTGCTCAGGACCTCAGACTGGGCCGAAGGTTTACCTTTCAAAAGCCAATGACCCTAAGCACACAGCTAAAATAACGAAGAAGTGGCTTCACAGCAACAAAATGGCCCACCAAATGCCCTGACTTAAACCCAATTTAGCATCTCTGGAGAGACCTAAAATGGCTAAACCATCCAACCTGACAGAACTGGAGAGGATCCCCAAATCCAGGTGTGAAAAACTTGTTGCATCTTTCCTAAAAAGACTGGCTGTATTAGATCAAAAGGGTGCTTATATATACTGAGTAAAAGGTCTGAATACTTAGAACAATCTGGTATTTCAGTTTTTATTAAATCTGTAGAAATGGCTGCAATATAACAGAGTGAAAAATTTAAGGGGGTGTGAATTATCTCTGTATCCAATGTGTGTTTTATTTATTTATCTATTTGATTGATTAACAACACTGGGCTCCGGCAGATAGATATCTTGAAGAGGGACTTCAGGAGCCTGATCGAGAGGGTCCAATGCACTTCGCCCATGATGCAGATCATTGTTTCTGGACTGCTTCTTACTGACGAGGAAATGAAACTTTCAGGAGACATTTTGCTCTAAATGAATGGCTATTAACATGACTTACTAGTTAAAACTGATAAAATACTAATTGAAGGAGACTTCAACATCCACACAGAGGACACTAATGATACATTAGGACTTGTTAGGCGTTAACAGATTTATTACAAACACATGGGATAGAGCAAAACATCATTGGTCCAACCCATCACTTACAGCAGTGGTTCCCAACCTCTTTTTGCCTGAGACCCCCGGAAATAGTATGGATATTGGAAGGCCCCCCTCCACATTTAATGATATTATCGCTCATATAAGTTTGCAGTACGTATGACAAAAAATTTTCTTTTCAAACAAATGGTATGTTTGTTACTATATCTAGTTATGTATATGCAAAAATAATAGCCTAATGTAAAATATAAAAGCAGTAGGCCATTTGTATTGCAGGGCTCGAGGTTAACTTTTTACCCGTAGCACCGGTGCTCCCACCTTCAAAAATTTAGGAGCACTGCAAATTGTATATTGTACACTAATAATATATTGTATACTAATTCTGTTATGACTTGGATAATTGCGCAATAATTCCAAAATGAATGTCCAATAATTATAAAATATTAATGATGAGGTTGATGACAATAATACTAACTGAATTATATTTTTCATAATTATGCTGCCCTAAATGTGAGGCAGAATCAATGTTTATCTGCTATAAAAAGCCTTTATGAAAATAAATCTATGGTTTGAATTAAACAAAAATGAATCATTGCAGTAAAAAAAATATCCATTTTGCACAGATTTTTATATGCATGTCAATTTAATAAACAAATAATATTTCTGCTACAAAACATAAACGTAAGATTATATTAAATCATTCAGTTCAATGCTGAAAGCTGCAAGCAGTGATCAGTGACTAAATAGAAAAATGATATGCATCTCAAAAAAGAATGAAAAGAAAGAAACTTCTACCAGTTTTGGTTTGGATTTGTGTCATTTTAAACGCCCAGTCTCGTTATGCGCCGATTTACATTTTTCTGTGTTCATGGAAAAAAGCAGGCAAGTCAGCTGACCCGACCCAATATGATCGGGCTAGAGTAGGAATCTCGCGATGACTATCTGCACAATAATGTTCCTTGTCATGCAGTTTCAGTTAAACAGTAAAGATTTCTTTGGCGATGATGTACCGACTGAACACGCAGTGAATGCAGCGCATCGAGATTCGGGCCATTAAACAGCTGATCCAGTCCGAGTCTTTCTGCACTCTCTCCGAAAACACTTGGTTGATCTCGGCTGGCGGATCAACATTCCCCATAGATCACTCTCATCTGCGTCATTATTTGTAACTTTAGGTGGGTTTGCAAACCTGTGTACTTTTCATTGCGTCTTCCTCAAACTTCAGCCGTTTGCATTTCCCACTGTCACAAAAGCTCCCTGTCATCTGACAGCGGATATCCTTGAGTGATTGAGAGCTAATATGAAACATTATAGCAGCAAGGAAGACCGATTCAGCTCATTTTTAGGAAAGAAATCTAAACAGGTCGTGCTACAAACATTATATGACCCAAAATGTTTGGAGCTTCCTCACCTGTGTCCAGTATAGCTGCTGAAGGCGAATCAGTGAGGTTGTCTTTTTTTTATGGAGGATGAATTACAAATTTGTCCATTGTTTTGGTCAGCCAGGGGATAAAGTGAACCAAGGCAACATGATCGTTCTCCTAATTGTTCACTGCTAATTGTTTTTTAAATATTACGCACCCCCCACAGAGTTCGCTGAGGCCCCCTTGTGGGCCGGGACCCCCCTGTTGGGAACCGCTGACTTATAGCACACACTAGATCTAATTTTGTCTCATGGACTTGAGGTCATTGATGTAGACATTACACCACAAAGTGACACTGTACCAGATCACTACCTGTTATTATTTAAGCTGAAATAAGCAGATCAGCAACTTTTTAAAGTTCAACTAGCAGTATGGATGCCATCGTCACTAACACTAAATACTGTGGCACTCATCAAATAAAAAAAGGCTACAGAAAATAAAACTACACCATGGTACAACAATCATACTTGTGCTTTCAAAACAGCAGGTCGTACCCTTGAACGTAAGTGGAAAAAACTAAATTAGAGGTCTTTAGAATTGCGTACAAAGATAGTATATCCAGCAATAGGAAGGCTCTTAAATCCACCAGGGCTGAGCATCTCTGCAAACTGATATAAAATAATCATAACAATCCTAGATTTTTATTTAACACCATCGCTAAACTAACAACTAATCTAATTAAACTGAACAAACTGTCCCCCCACAAATTATTAGTGATGAAACTTCATGAATTTCTTCAGTGATAAAATGGAAGGTTTCAGGCAGAAAATAGAAGATTTTAAACTTTCAACACCATCTTATAGTTCAGATTTATTAAACATTCCACTGAATCAAAATAATCTACAGTGCATCAAAATCATAGGACAGAAAAAGCTACATAAACTTATAAATATGTCTAAACCAGCTACATGTATGCTAGACCCAATTCCAACAAAATTACTGAAAGAGTTGCTAACTGTAGTAGGAGAACCTCTTCTTAACCTTATTACAGTTTTTCTCCTTTGGTTTGGTTCATTTCTTGAAACAGGAATTACATTTTCAAAACAACATGGACAAACCTCCAAACCACTTGGCAATTGTTCACAGAATTTCTCATTCATTTCATCAAATTGCAAATGTCTAAGTACATCTTTGCAAATGATTAAGTACAGGTAGCCTACATTTAGCACAATTTCCAAGTGAATAGATCTAGTTGATCTAAACTGATTGTTGATTCTCAGTTCAATGGTTGTTCGCTCCAAAATGTGTCAGCGTCATTTCATTGTATAAGTCATCACGTGCACAATAGTCTTATTTCTTATAATTTTTAAAATCTCATCAATTTATTTTATTTAGTTTTTTTTCACAATTGCATTCTGGCAAAAGACAAAAAAAAACAGTAACCAATCAAAAACTGGGCCAAGACTGAAAGGTGGACATGAGGGATATTTCAATAGTCCTCTGTCATAGAGACAAAACATCTAAACATTTTGACTTGCAGTGCTTACGCAATGCCAAAGGGACAAAGGATTTTGGGGGCACTGACTGTTTAAAGGTGAAGGAAATTTAGTTTTGACATATGAACGAACAGTTTTGAGAAAGATATGAGCTTTTGCGAGTGATCTATAGTGGTGTGCTGAACTGTAAGACTGTTTTGCAAAACAATCTTAAAGTGTTGAGAATGTAATTCCTGTTTCAAGAACTGAGAGAAATGAATATTGCTTTCTTTATCTTTAGGTCATGTTCCAAACGCTGTTCCAAGCGGTTATTAAGCCTATTATTAAGAAACCACAACTGGATGCAACTTAGCTAAGATACAAAAAAAAATGTGTTTGCCCAATTAGGCCCCAGTGTTGAAGTGTTTCAGTCAGGTTTCAGGCATCATCAAAAATAATCAACAATTGACTCTTAGCTGCTGACCAAGGCTGCGTCTCGTTACTAGTTTTACTTGACCTCAGTGCTGCATTCGACACTATCGATCAAGATATTCTCAAAGATTACTTAAATTTTGCAGGTGCCCAGGAACAGGCTCTACAATGGTTTGTCATACTTAACTGACTGTTACAAGTTTGTAAATATAAATGGACAACCTTCACAAGTCAGGCCAGTAAAGTATGGGGTGCCTCAAGGATCAGTTTTAGGCCCTTTGCTGTTTACAATATACATGCTACCCTTGGGAGACATTATTAGAAGACATGGGATCAGCTTTCACTGCTATGCAAATGAAACTCACTTATATATTTCAAGACAATCTGATGAGCCATCTAAACTGTCTAAGCTAACTGAGTGTATTAAAGCCTTTATGATGCAAGCTGAGATTGCATCTCTCAGCGATGCAATGTCAGACACATTGCGCTCAATAGAGTGAGTGACGTCACTGTGACAGGTAGCGTTAGGGGTAGGGTTAGGTGAGCGCATTAAAAAGCATTGGATGCAGCTCAGATTGCACTGCACCAGGTCTGCATCCAGACCCCTCTTGGATGACCAGCAATTTCCCTCTTTTAAATTAGTTAGTATTAGCTCTACTGTAAAATATTTCAGCAACTTTGAAAACCAAATCTCTCATGTCACCGTCTTCTTTTATCTGAGAAATATCACCAAGTTACGAAGTATGCTATCCATATCAGATGCCGAAAAGCTAGTCCATGCTTTTATGACTTCTAGTCTAGATTACTGAAATGCTCTGTTCACTGGTTGCCCAACATCCTCTATTAACAAACTTCAGGTAGTGCAAAATGCAGCTGCCAGAGTTCTTACCAGGTCTAGAAAATATGATCATATCACCCCAATTTTATCCTCCTTACACTGGCTGCCTGTTAAGTTTCGTATTGATTATAAAATATTGCTTCTTACCTATAAAGCTTTAAATAATCTAGCTCCTGTTTATCTAACCAACCTTCTGTCTCACTACAATCGAACCAGCTCATTAAAATCTCAAAACTCAGGGTTTCTGGTAATACCCAGAATAGCAAAGTCTACTTAAGGAGGTCGAATCTGCTCATTTATGGTTCCTAAGCTCTGGAATAGCCTTCCTGATAATGTCCGAGCCTCAGACACACTCTCTCAGTTCAAAACTAGACTAAAGACCTACAGTATCTTTTAGAAAAGCATACCACATAACAGTGTGATATATAAGTGTGCTCCATGCAGGTGAGTGGTAAACCACCTGTAGGACACACTCCTCCTGTCTTAATCCACAAGCCATTTTGTTAGAAATACTTCTATGTTTTATATGTTTGTTTCTGTTTGTTTACATAACTCATATTTTCATCCATACCATTTTCGCATTGACATTTAATATATTAATACACACACACACACACACACACACACACACACACACACACACAAAGGGCTTGACATTAACTTTTTGATCACCAGCCACTGTGGTAGATTTCCAACATTACTAGCCACTCGCCATTTTCACTAGCCACACTTTTGTTGTTGTGAAAATATATTTTATATGCATAAATTTGACTTTGGCATGCTAAAATTAAAAGATTTTGTTCTATGTCCACATGCCTCCTCATTCATTTCACTTTTTGTGTGTGTTCTGTATGAACTTGCCATAGACTGTAAAAGATATAGACGTAGTATCCGTGACGTCACCCACAGATTCTCTGAAGAACCCAAAAAAAGCTACCAGTAATGACTATGAAAAGGGTGGATTAAACTTTACTGATTTCTGTACTCTATTTGGAATGTCATACCCTGTCAAATTCTGTCAAAAATTGGTGGGATAAGCTTTTTCTGAACTTGTAATTACAACATTAATAAAGTCCCGATAAAAATGTCACCCTTTCACCACCAGGCCTTTTTTTCATGGTCTCTTATTTTCAAGCATAACTTTTCGCCCCAACAAATTTTACATATGGAACAACAAAGACCACAAATCTTTATTTACTGATTACTGGTTTAATAATAACATTATTTTTGTTGACCAATTATTTGAAAGGGCTGGTTGTCTTTACTCTTATAATGAGTTTCTAGAGGAATACAAAATTCTTGTGTCTCCTGGAAATTACGCCAAAGTCTTTGGAGCAATTTCTTCTGGTGTCTGCATGTTATTTAGAGCTCAACCAAGATTGGACACACAACAACTAACCTTGTTATCGCTGACTGACACTTCAGTTGGTAAGATTTGTTTTTCCTGTAACAATAGTAAGAACAATAAACTTATTAGATCCCTGTTCAAAGCTGATATTATCACAGTCCCATATGTGGTTCCATACTGGAATAAATTTGTGCAAAACATTGACTGGAAGAAGGTCTGGCTCTTACCCAGCCAATAACTGTTGACCAACAAAATTAGAGAAATATCGTTTAAACTAATTCATAAGTTTTACCCGTCAAACTATCATATTGTTAAAAAAATTAAAAAGGATATTGTTGTAATGTGCACTTTTTGTTCTGTGAATATTAAAATAGTTACCCATCTGTTTTGGCACTGCCCCATTGTCCAAACTTTCTGGTCGGACATTTGTAATTTTATTGCAGAACAAATTTAGAAAGATTTATTTTGGAAGGATGTTCCTTTTGCTTTTATGGCCTCAACAGAACTAAGACTATGCCTAATGAAACTTTCATTATTAATCTCATTATTCTTTTGGCAAAATATTACATTCATAAATGCAAATTAGTGCATTCCAAAACATCTTTTATTGCTTTTAACAATGAGGTCAAGCAGTATATCAACTCAATTAAGCATTCGCTTAATCAAAAGGCAACAAAAACTGAATGTTTGTAAATACTTTGAAATCTTATTGTAAATCCATACTTCCCCTGGTAAAATGTGATGATGTATGTCTTTGTTTATGTTTTGTTTATGTTAAAACACCTGCACTATTGGAATTTGAACAATTCGTTATTTTTATAATGGAGATTTACATTCTTGTAAAATGTGCAATTGATGAAAAAACAAAACACCAGTAGGCGTGGCCAACCGTCGCCATTTTGTTTGAGCATTATTGCGCCAATGGGGGATACCAAATAAGGGCAAAGAGGGAGAGCGTGAGCGGAGCTATAGACGCATGCTGGCATTTTGCTTAAGGCCGGCTCACATTGTATGATTTTTTTATAATCCTGAACAATTGTAGCATGTCAGACTGCATGAACATGGCTCTCATGTCACACTGTATGATCTCTTTTGATATTAACTACATAGAAAGAAGCCTTTAATGGGGTAGAAAATGTACATATTTGCTCACCTGTGTTTCAAGGGAATTAGTCATTTCTGCTCAACTTTTGTTTTTCGACCCGGTTGTTGTTTTGCCCAGATGACACGTCAAACAGGCACGGGTGCTCCTGCCAAATTTCTGCTAGTTTTTCCTCCATTTCTTGGGTCCAAATAAACTGAAAATGAGCGCTTTTAACTTCTCCCACAACCTCCCGCTGGCCTGCAGGTAACCATACTAGTGAATGCTGCTCTCTCATTGGCTGTAGGTGAGCACCTATGTTATTTTTAGTCAATACTCATATCATATGGCATGATTTGAATCGCAGACAGCTCCAGATATTTATCACGCCAAAAATCTCACGGACATCAGCAACTCATCTGTGATTCTTTCAGATCACATCTTTGATAGTTCACACTGTGTGATTGTCACTCACGTGCACGAGCACTGATTTACCTGTGATTTTCAGGCATACAAACCTATCGGCGAGTCAAAATCAGGGCTAAAATCATGCAGTTTGAACTCAGCATAAGTTGAGAAATGAAGTCAAAGAGCCCTAGAAAGGCAACCGCTGTTCTCATCAATGGTGAGGTCTAACAAGATTATATCCAGTGACTTGCAAAGGGCTTTTGTAGACATCCGACAGAAACAAAGTCAAGCAGGTTAATAATAAGTGAAGCTGTTGATGTGTGTGGAGATGTTTAATGGTCCTCTGCTAAGTTTTTAGGAGATTAAATGTGTTTTTTTTTTCTTTTAAGGCTGTGACTGAAGTCAGCTGTAGTTTTGTGTTTCTTTTCAGTAATTCTGCTTGCTAACAGTAGGTGTACATTATTAATGCTCAATCAACACATACCTAATCACTTAATTAACTTATTAACTTCAGCACTGAGTTAAAAACTCTTTTCAAATGAGTAGAATTAACTTCCAGTAAATTTTGAGTTAACTACACTCATTTCATTTGATAAATTCGACTTTTGGGTTTTACAGTGTTGATGCAAACGCCGTTAGCCCATTTTTTAAATTTAGTTCATTTTGGTGGCTATTTATAAGTAAACTAATTAGAAAAGACAAAAGAAAGGCGGTTTTATTCAATTCTATTTTAAACTGTTATTTAGTTGTTTCTCAGTGTTACTAAAAGTATTGGTTAAAATAATTTGAAGTACTGAAGTTTCACAAACTAATTTCGAGAGGAGTACGTGATAAGATGACTACAGCTGATCCCTATCACCAATCACTAACTAGCCAATCTGGTCATTTTTAAATTTAATATAAATATCCAGCCTAAAATTCATTCCTTATCTTCGCTTTGGAAGACCCGAAAGACAGCTAGCGACAAAACCAAGCAAGCTAAAATTCCTCAACATGGAAAAGCAACAAACGCTCATTACCAGCAGCAGCAGCAACAACAACAAAAACAACCAAGCCAGCGAGAGAGGAGCTCTCCCTGAAACCTCAGCCGAGAACCAGCGTCATCTTACCCAGGCTGGGAATCAGCCCGAGCCCGAAGCTACAGTGAGAGGCCACAGGCCAATCCGTTTAACAGCAGCAAGGATCTCTCGCCGACTACAATCGCCATCCCCGTCAGCTACAAATCTCCACCTACCTTGAGCAGCTTCTTAGTACACTTCTGCAACATCCTGACCAACTATCACCAAATCCATGACAGCAAACGAACTCCGCCAAAGCATTACAGACACCGGTTTTTCCATTCCAAGTTAATGCAATAAGTCTGAACTCCTCAAACTGTACACACCTATTACATCATCGACTCCGACCCCAAGAACACTAGGAACACCCGCTCCCGCCACGCCCCTTATCCACTTCCCAGCTCTTCTCCGCCAGCTTCTAACCAACCTGGACCACCAAGGAAAGCAACAGGAAAAACCAAGAATACCAAAAAACAACCATCTTAACACCACCAAGATAACAGGAGCATCATAGAAACTACATCCACACAAACCAAGGACATTAATCAAGAAATCGGCTCAACCCTGCAAAGCAACATCACTTTCCCTTGGCCACAAGCACCCTTTTCCAGCGCAACCTCTAGCCCTCCTCCTCCTGACTCAAACCCTATCCAGTTTTCTCTTCCCTCCAACTTTTCACTTTCTTTAACCCATATTACCCACTCTCACCAGTCTATGAACGCCAGCGCTAATGTCCCCCCCTCCCTTCCTTTCCTCCCTCCAATATTCCATCTTTCATGCCTTCTTCTTCCCTTTACCAAGCACTCACATCCAATACTAACCCCCCCCCCCCCCCCCAGCATCCTCCTCTTCCCACTCACATTTCTTCTGCACGTCCCACCTTCACTCTCGCAACTTCCGTTCCCCTCCCCATCCCTCAGAACGCCCCAGTCCTGGAACCTCCACCTGTCTCCAATACTATCAGGAATCTCATCATTTCAGGTGCTGACATAGACCTTTCTACACTCCTTTCACCTATTGCACCTCCCGCGGCGGAATGGCAGATAGATTGCGGCGAATTTTCACTTACTCTAAAATCATCCACCAGCACTCAAACCCGTACTCTTTCCTTAGCAGAATTTCAAGTAGCTTTTTCCAGATACACAGAAGTAATTTGTTCGGTTGTTCCTCATAGGAAGCGCGAGCTGAACGATTACATGGCCATAATTTTGGAGCTTGCTGATTGTATCACTGGTCATAGTATACAAAATAGTTTGTATACATCACTTTAGACGAACTATACATTTCAAGAATGAAGTGCGGCTGTGGTTGGAAAACTATGTTTTAAAGCATTGCAAAGGTGTATCGTATGTCACTTCAGGAGGAGGCGTGAATTAATTTAGCTAAACTGCAACTGCAACCCAAAAGGGAAAACGAACTCTAGTGCGATTCAACCGAACTAAATAAGGCAGGTGTGAAAGCACCCTTAGTCTCTGGATTTCCTTCCTAAAATGCTGGAACGGCTGTTCCTTTTTCTATAGTGATCTAATAGAATCCCCGATCGATATTCACCTATACACAGACGCCGCACCCTCCATAGGGTTCAGGGGCTATTATCAAGGCCGCTGGTTCTCATCCTCTTGGCCCCACCAAATGCTTGAAATTCCTCCACACCAACAATCATCAGCATTATTCGAATTATATACTCTAGTAGTCGCTTCCTTATTATGGGGAGATGAATGGTCCGCCTCTAGTATTCTAGTCCATTGTGACAATGAAGCCGTCGTTCAATGCATTAATAAAAGGCGCTCACACTCTCCCGCGCTAATGCCGCTCCTTCGCCGCCTCATTTGGATCTCTGCCAAAAAACAATATATCATAACAGCTAATCATGTACCAGGTTTTCATAATCAAATTGCTGACTCTCTCTCTCGTCTTCTGTTTTAGAGATTTTGAATGCTTGCACCAGAAGCAAACCAACATCCGCATCCAGTGCCTCCTTATTCAGAGATGACATTCCCAAAGACAACTCCATGCACCAAACATCCATTTCCCTTATTCTAAACACTATTGCTCCCAGAAAATTCCAATCATATTTCACAGCATGGAATACATTTAAATATTTCCATTCCCTTCATAACACTTCATTTCCAAATTTTTCCCTGCTCACTATCACTTCATTCATCACATATTTTCATTCATACAAAAATTTATAAGCCAACTCCATCAGAAGCTATTTAAGTGGCATTCATTACTTTTACAAGTTAATACATGGCTCTACATCAGATTCCATAGCGAATTTGCAAACCAGCCCTCTTATTAAAGGCATCCAAAAAGCCTACCCCTCCCGCCCAGACACTAGGTTGCCCGTCACACACCATATATTGTCTAAATGCATTTCCATCCTCCGTAAAGGCTATTTATCCACACACACAGACCGTACTTTAGACTAGGCATGGGCTGGTATAAGATTCTGACGGTATGATAACCTTGGATAAAAATATCAGTTTCACGGTATCACGGTATTGTAATTACTCAAATGTCTGGGTAAAAAAAAACAACTATTTACTACTAAACACAGTATATTTTATTTTAAGAAGCATATAAAACATTTTGCAACAGTGAACATCAGGCAAAATTATTGAAATTAACAATTGAAATCCTAATTAAATTAAATTGCAGTCACTTGTGTGAGCCTAAACCTGCAGCTCAACAATAATTAACATAAATAAACAAATACAAATTTCAAAAACAAATCCTTCTAAATGGAAAAAAATCACTAATCAAAACAAAAACATGACCATTTGTCACAGTTTCAAAAATAAATAAATAAATAAATAAATAAATAAATAAATAAATAAATAAA
>CAIGQZ010032318.1:16473610-16492257 GCA_903798205.1 Danio tinwini
TATATATATATATAATTAGGGTAATGGTAATAATTAAATAAATTACATGACATGTACATGACTGATTTTGGTCCCTCGTTCCTTTCATTTAGGCTTTATCCTTTTATTTCATTAGGCTTTTAGCCTTTTCTTTATTCACATATTTACTGCCTAAGTTACTGACTTAAGGTAGTAATATACTTTTTATGGTAGGCCTAATATTATGAACAGTTTCACTATTGCTGATTTTATCAAAAAGTTTATGCAAACACAGACAGATCATTGCTTCAGCACCAAATGAGTGGTTTAAATTTATCCTCCTTTATTTATTTCCACTTTACTTGAAATAACATACATAACATACAAAGACATCAAACTATGCCTACACATGCAAGCTAACCCACGATTAGACTATTCATATAAACGGTAAATAAATATAGTGAAATCATAACTGTAAAAGTGCGCTTTAGCAATTTATAAAAAGGAAAGCAAACATTCAAAAGGGTTCTCTGTTTTGTCAGTTTTATAGCTTTTAATTATATTAATAATAATGAATTTAATAAATTATAATATGAACTATACTATTAGGCTACTCTAATATTAATCCCCAACTAAAAAAGAATGTGAAAATGACTGGCAGTTGCGTCTCTGCTAAAATTAATGTAACAGCAAATTTCTTTTGCACTTTTTCCCTTTAGAGCTTAGGAGAGTTGTATTTTAAGAATTAGTTAACCAAAACATTAAATTAATTATGCTGCTCACCTTCATGTCATCCAGTTTTCTCCTGTGTAAGTTGAGTGCACCTCCACCGCTGTGTGCGCGTTTTAAAGGCTATACGGGCGGACCCTGACCTGACACAGGGACCAGATCTCTGAACTATTGCTTTCTTTTAATTATTTATCTATTAGATTAACAATTTTCATGATTTATTTGCTTTTTCATATTATACAATATCCAAATGTGTGTTCTCAAGGTTGAATGATGGGAGTAATTAATGACAGAAAGAATTTTCAGTTTTAAGTGAATTAATCCTTTATAAAAACTGAGGGGGCACAAATTCTTTCTGAGAAAGCAGTGCCCTTTATTTATTTTTATTAATTTTGTCAAGATGCTTTTAACATTTAACTGTCAACACGGAAAATGTTTTGCAGAAATAAAATAAATAAAAATGAATGCATGTACAATATAGCCTATTTGTTATTTCAATGTAAAATACAAAGTAATATTTTTTCTTTCACCACAGTATGTGTCGTGGAAAAATAAAATCTGTCACTTAAAATTACAAACAAAGGAGCAAAATTGTTATCCACCGCGAAATTAAATTATTGTTTAATCTAACAAAGAAAATGGGCATATATAAATACAACAATAAAAGGCATCTCAAAATTATAAATCGTTAATTAAATAAACAAAAACTGTTATTTACTTGCAAAATCTTTTTTTCAAAGTTATTTTAAGTTTCCATCCAGGAAAAGAATGTCACTGACTGATGAGGGTTTCAGGACCGAGCGTCTCTCCTCCAAAATCCCACCACAAAGGCTGAATGCTCTCTCGGGAGGTGCACTCGTGGTCGGAATGCAGAGGACAAATCTTGCAAGGTTGCTCAGGGCAGGGAACTGGGAACAGTTTGAATTCCACCACTGCAAAGTGTTTTGTTGACTTGATGATTTGAGTTTTAAGGTCCTGTACTCTTGAATCTGAATATCTAGTGATTTTGATCCACATAATTCTTCCTCTTCTTCCCAATCTGAAAATTTACAAAGAACAGTAGGCCTTTTGGCAGGTGTTGGTTCAACATCTTCATCATGTGTTTCAAACTTTAAATCTCCGATCATCTCCTTGACTCCCTGTATCACATCCTGTCGCCCTCTTTCATCTAATATTTTTAGACCTTGCAGATTTGGTGTCAGAAAGGTTGCTATATTATAAAGCATGTGTTGCGATTTCAGAGAGCAGAGGGTCTTTTGTGGCTGATGTACAGTGCTCAATTAATTGCACAGACCACGGAAGAACCAGTGAGGCACTGGGAGCTGTGTGATCAGTTTCCAAGTCGTCGGTTGTCTCTTTGAAGTGCTTTAGGAATGATACTAGTAACTTAAGCATAAAAACGCTAATGCGTCTGATCTTGGCATAATTGTTGCTTTCAGTCAGCACAGATGCGATGTCTTAATCCTGTTCTAAGACAGAATTTAGCATGTCAAAATTAAAGTTCCATCGTGTCTCTATGAACTGTTTCAGTTACTTTTTTAGCTTGCCCTGCTGTCTTAGGTGTTTGAAATATGTGACCAATTTTTTTAACATCATTCAGAAGCACAGCGATCTCTGCAGACTTTTCTTTTATGGCAGAACTAAACACGCTGGAGAGTGTCATGTTTAGTATGTGCCCTGTGCAGTTTAGCCTTGTGTATTCTCGTAAGGCACTGATCATGTTGGCTCCACGATCTGTGACTAACTTCGATATTGTTGCAGTAATTACGTCCACAACATGTTTACGTAGACTCTGAGCCCTCATTTCAACATTTCTTGACACCATTGTTTAATGTGGTCGAATTTTCCTATTCTTGCTGCTATGTCTATCAAATGTTGGGCCAGCTGTGTGAAGCCTTTTCCATACGGTAATAGTATTATATGGTCGAATGTCTTGGCAAACAAATTTAACACATTTGTTTGTGGTTTCTTTTTTAAACTGTTCTGGCACTCGTAAAGACTTGGTGAATGTCAGTTTTGTTTGCCCCTTGGTAATCAGACATGAGTGCCGCCTTAAACCTGAGGTTCCAGTCTTGTGACTGCTAAAGGCTAAAACTTTGAGGCATTTATCACATCGCACAAAGGATATTTTTTTTCATTTGCGTCTATGACACATGAAAAACACTCTCATACATAAGACTTGCCTGACGTTGGTTTCCTGACAGTTAACTGACCGTTTTTGATTGCAAGCTGAATGCCCTTCGAGGACAGCACATCTTCACTTTGCTCTGCCATGTTGGTAAAGCCCACCCTGCTCTGAGGATCGTTATGCAGATGATGCGTGAAGAGACTGTGTGGAACAGATATGCTGTTCCGAAATAACATCGGGAATGCTAGGGTTTGACTGTCCACTCCCATTTAAATTACGCCGGAGTTACCGACCGCTAACGTGTTTTATTCGAAAATTTTATCCCACGCCGCAAGAAATCTGGTTAGGTCCTGCGGCTCCCGCGGTACAGACGCGGGAATGCATACCTTTATTTGTAAGTCTCTCTACCGTTGCAAAGACAGTACGAGCATTATTTAGGTTGCTGTTTATGAGGCTTGAAAAGAAAGTCTGCCAAGTAATGGTTAGTTCCACATTAAAAGCATGAAGACTGTCTTTTTAGATATTATAATGGACTACTAGTTTAGTCTTCCTCCACATACGCTCAGCTTTTCTGCACCTTTCTGTCTTTTCATCATCTTTATTACTGTTGACCTTGTCCAAGGTCCTTTCTGCCAGTCCTCTTCCTGACTTTAACAGGAGCAATTTCATCTATGACACTCTTGATTGCACAGGTTTTGCAAAAACGTTTTCCTTTTTTAAGTTTTTAAGCATGTTTTATAACAATGTTTTCACATGGCTGCATGGTGGCACAGTGGGTAGCATGTTCACCTCACAGCAAGAAGGTCACTAATTCGAGCCACGGCTGGGTCAGTTGGCATTTCTGTGTGGAGTTTTCATGTTCTCCACGTGTTTGCGGCGTGGGTTTCCTTCGGGAGCTCTGGTTTCCCCCACAGTTGAAACACATGCACTATAGGTGAATTGGGTGAGCTAAATTGGTAGTAGTATATCAGTGTGTGCGTGAATGAGTGTGTATGGGTGTTTCCCAGTACCGGCTTGCTGCTGGAAGGGCATCCACTGCGTAAAACATTTGCCGGAAAAGTTGGCGGTTTATTACGCTGTGACGACCTCGGAAATAGAGACTAAGCTAAAGGAAAATTAATAAATGAATATTAATTTCATTAGAATGAAATTCTATAGATTGTATAGAACACAAAATAAAATGTTTTATAGAATTATCTGTTGTGTGTTGTCTTAGACCTGACTTATGGCCAAGAATTAGGTTTATTAAGTCTAAACGCCCTGACTTCATCCCTCCTTTCTGCTTCATACCAAAAAATCTATCAGGAGATATGCTTAGTCAAAATAAGATCATCATCATATTAGTTGATTAGTTAACTTTAATTTTGTCGATTTCCAAAACTCACTGCATGCTAACAACTGTATATTAAAGGCTGTTACCCCTGCCATAAAACACAGCTCCTCTGAAATGTGCATCTATTAACTTAAATGGATAATTTTTTAATGACATCATTATGACACTAATGAGAGTGAACCCTTCCCTTACAGGAGATTACAGATTTGTTTTTACATTTATTTGTAAACCTAGTGCGGTTTAAAATGCGTTTCACTTATTGGTTTTACTTTATCCATCAAGATAATAATCATATTGTAACCAGGGATGTGATACTGACAACAGTCGTGCGGATCCACATGCAGGTTTATTAGCAGGATGGTCAGGCAAGCAATTATCAACACAGAAGCAAACAGATATATAATGGCAATCCAGAGTCGTAGTCAGATAGCAGGCAAATGGTCAAAGGCAGGCAGCAGACAGGATGAACAGACAGACGTGGCAAAGATCAAAACCAGGCAAACTAGATAAAGGAAAACGCGTTGTGGTGTCACTGTAAACAGATAACAAGACTCAGCCCCTTTTGTGTGTTTCTGTGCTGACTTTACAGTATAGTCCATGGCATGACTGGGTTTTGTAGTCCATGTGAGGCAGGATTTGTAGTTCATGTGAATGTGAGTATGAAAATGGTGCATTTTACGTGAGGGGTGCATTTCTCGGCAAAACACCTATTGCACAATGTATGAGCGGCGTGTGAGCAGCACCTAATTTTTTCAGCATGCATGTTCACAACTGGAATTCATACCGTGAGCGGGAACGCGAGCAGCACATCAGCGTCAAGCAGGAGCAGTGCAAGAGGCGCGGGGCTATGTTTTTTGCACGCATGAGTCCAGGTTGTTTTTAATTACTTTCACCAGCGATGGATCGGTTGCACATAGGGAAAATAACATCTTTATAAAAACGATATTATAACAGGAAATTTTTTTTTCACAGGATGATTTTTCTAGAAAATGGATGTGTGGTGTGGGAGCGTAAGATTACTGTCAATTGTGTGACTCTCACACCGAACGCGTGAGAGTTGGCAGCCCTGACGTAGGCTACCTCATACAAACAATCTGGCTTTCAAAATCCCGATCAGTATGAACCAGCAGGGGTTTACAGATTATAGAGTTTGAAAGGTGACTTTGAGGAAATGTACAGTCTCATTGATATAAACATGCAGCTAGTAAATTCCTTAGCTGATAAGGTAATCTTGACATACATTCAAAACTTACCTTTCTTTCAAAACTTAAAACTTTCTTCAAGTGTCAAACAAAGTTGGAAGTTGTGGCATCTCCGTCTGTAATCTTCGACCTGCATGTTTTACATACTGCTATTAGTTTTTTGTTGACTACTTTGTAATTTTTATAGCCAAACAAAACTATCTTCAGTATCATTTTGCAAACTGGCGCGTTTACATTGTTTCACATTAGATGCTGTCGAATCAAAACAATCTACCGTACAGATACATAAACAGAGATAGAGCGGTCCGTGTCAACATACTTTTTATCTTTGAGCTTTTTATGGGAAGTAGCAAGTCTTTATAAGTCAATAGGCGCAAGTCCAAGTGAAAGTCACGAGTTATTTATGTTAAAGTCCAAGTCGAGTTGCAAGTCTTTTTGGTTTTCTGTCACGTAATACAACACATATCTGAGTAGAGAAAGCTACAGGCACACTGGGTTCCTGCTTGTTCTGTAAATATTTGATAAAGATACTATTATCTAAGCAGGCACACTACATGCATCAATGAGATTTGTTTTGGTCACTAGTTGAAGATGGGGTGTTGTATGGGTTCTGGCGATGTGGCAAGAGCCGGAGGGCTCTTCCAGGTGGGCACAGAGGTGCTTGTGGAGCTTGTCGCTTTGTGGTTGATAACTGGGGGCTTGCAGCAATGGAATGTGAAAGTTTAGTTCCAGCAAACACCAGTTCCTTCATCTTTTTAAAAAATATAAAGGGTCACGAAACACCAACATTTTTGAGCAGTTGACAGTCATATATGTGTCCCACACTGCTATAAACACTATTAGGACACATATATTTCACAAAAAAGTGAAAATTTGTTGTTTTTGCGGTATTTTGAGCAAATTCGTTCTTCCAGTTTGAAACTTTTATTCTTTCTTCTGGTTTTAATTTTTGAAGCTGCGTCATGGCGATTAAATACTTGCGTGTTGTCTGTAATGGCGAGTACATCGTGATGTCTCTGAGTGCGCGGCATTATTTCATGAGAAATAATTTTACTCTATTGTGTATGCGGTGCAACTTCATTAATATGCATGATATAGCTTCGAAGACTGTTTTATACACAGTTACAGTGTTCAGACGACAGAGAGACGCCACGTTGTGTTGCCAAAACAAGTGAAAGAACAAGAATTTGGAGACATGGGTTGTCAGAGTTGCGTTTATTAATGTGCTGCGTTTATTATCGTGCTGCAACAAAGGTTTTGTTTTCATTTCCTCGCTATGAGAGCGCTGCTGGACTCACGTGTGGATTCTGGCTGCTGAAATATATGGTCCTGGCTATTTTCCTAAAGATCATTGTTGAGTGTTGAGTCTTGATGCTGTTCTAATGCATCACAGTCTACCTGTTTTGAGCTAAATGTGCAGGGCGCAGGCGGCAATGTGTCCGTGAACAGTGGCTGTTGTGGCTGCGTGGCGTTATTACTGTCCTTGTGAGATGCGTCAGCCCCAAGTCCACTCAGGAGATGATGATAGTCCTGTGGTCATTCGGACATTTACTAGGGGTGCGTGTGCCATTTGGGTTGAGTTAAGTGACACATACGTAAGTACGCAAGTCACAAAAGTATATATTGTCCTTTAGCCCTTTTGCAGCAAGTTTGTTTGGATGAAGGCCGTCTGATGTAAACAGTTGCCTTTAATTCTAGAAGAGATTGAAACTGTCAATGAATTTAGTCCTTTCCTGAAACATGTTTTCTGCAGCCATACATTTAGGCCAGGAAGCTGAGAAAACATATTTGTTCCTCTTGCATTTGGGGATTCTTCACCCATATTACTCATAACTTCTGAAGCTGTATTTGAGTTTGAGCTGTAGAGGACGCTAATGCACCAGCATATAATCTTCGTGATTTGACCCCGCGAGTACCCTTTGGTCTCGCACCTTGTTTATGCCAATGGTTTCATGCTCATTTTCAACATTTTCGTTTGTTTTTCTGTGCTCAAAACAGTAGCTGGAGTGGATTTACGGGACTCCCCGGCTGTATACTGTGAGGGTCCACAATTAAACAGTCCTGTGTGATCCGGCAGTTCTGGTCGGATCGCAAGTAAATTTGTTTCAAAATCTTTTGTAGAAGTCTGTGATAGTTTGTGCAGCAGTGAGATTCTGAATTAGTCCTAACCAGAGGCATTTTCAGCCACCTGTGTTTTCCCATCTCAGGAATGTAAGCAGCTGGAGGATTGTTTAGTTGATAATACCACTCTTGTTAGTAAAGTTATATTCCAGAAAATTTGTAGATTTGATGGTGATATTCAAGCTGTGTCGTTTGAGCACTGTGCTGATAAGCTCAAGTTAAAATTAGAGTATAAAATATAAAAATCAAGAGTGCAAAGACCGGAGCAGTAGGCAAAAACATTTTTTTTGTGTGACTAGCACATGTGTGAGCTATATGGTGGAAATATACAATCAACATTTAAATAGTAAATATTTAAATGCTGCTCACAATTTATAAAATTTAAAACACATTTCCCCCCACCGCTTTAGTCAATGGCTGTTTCCAGGAGGTCTTCAAAAAAAAATCTTTCAACTTTCCTGCAGCCACCTTGTGTGTGTTTGGCTCATTGTTTCCCTTATTTTTGTTTTCAAAAGATTAGTTTAGAAATTAAGCATACCTGTGTCAAATGATTTTTTAAAGGAAAATCTGATTATTGTGCTTCTAACTTTAAATTGTGGAAAACAATTCAAACTTTCCAAGTGATCTTTAATCTAATAGTGCTTGCCCATGCTGGTCTAGGGTAACCTCAGTGTAACCAATGCTTGGCAAGTTGTTCAGCAAACCTATTGCTTTTTGCAACATTATAGTTGTGCAATAGGTTTTGCATGAGGAACATATGGTTTGTTTGCTTGATTATATTTAGAAAGTAGTTGTTTTTTCTCATTTAAGAAAACAACTGCTCAGCACATTGAAAATGAACTCTTCCAGCCAACTCTGTTAAAGGCTGTATTTTGCAAAGTTTATCACATGAATCTTTTGTGTTGTATTCATGTATTCGTTCGTAAAGAATGTAATGTTCAGATGTGCCAGTTATTGGATGCCCATTTACATCAGAAGGGAAATTCTTCTCTTTAAGCCACGTTAAAAAAACTCTCAGGGTTCCTTTCTATGCTGTTATAATATTGGTTTTATTTGGCTCCAAAAGCTGACCTTCGTTTGGACTGAAGGGAATCATGTTCAGACTGCGAAGATTTGCATGAGTAGCCAATCCTCCCGCGAAATCATAAATAGTTACATTTGGATAGATGTTTCCAGGACATCACAATGTCAGTAAGGTCCTGTGGAGCTGTCAGCTCTCATCAGAACCTTAAGGCTGTAAACAACACTGCAGGAGAACATCACAACTGCTCAACCCCTTAGGTAATAACAAAATAATTTCAGCACTTGCAATGAATAAAGAAATCTACTGCATTTGTTGTGAATCATAAAATAATTAGATAAGACAAATAATCATGTAAACACAAACCTGATGCACCTCAAACCTTCTGAAAAAGTTTGTCATAAGACGACCTGCTTTTCAGTGTCATTCAGTCTTGTCATGTGGTCCATCTTTGATCCCTTGTTACTTAATCCACAAGACCCGCCGCATAACAGTCTGACAGCACTAACCTACAACAAAATATTTAAAATAATAACAACAAAGCCACTGATAAAAACAATTTACTCGAAATAATTGAGAATACAGTTAGCACTGTCACAATCCTAAAAGTTCTGTCAGCCTCTTCACAGTAACTGGAAGTTCAGATACTGGATGAGAAGTCGATGGTTGAACTTTCTCCAATTCTGTATTTAAGACAGACTTACAGACTTCCTGGTGTTAATTCCAATTCAGGGTGCCCAAGGGTGAAAATTTTATTTAATAGCAAATAAAATCTTTTCCACCTATAAAAATAACCAGCAATAATATTAATAATATTATAATTAGTGTCCTTATAACACATTTACTTTTACCTAAAAAAAAATCTGTAAACATTTTAGCTTAAGAAAATATTAACATATATGAACTATCCACATAGTACTTCCACTAAAATGCACCAAGTACAACATAAACAATATTACGTGGCACAAGACCTCTTGCAATTATTTCCAATCTCAGGGAATTCCAAAAAGCCTCCACATCTACACTACATGTCCATCAAAGTTTGCAGGGGGATTTTAAGTTTCACTTACCACACACACACACACACACACACACACAAGTAGTAGGTAGTTGGATAACGATAGGTAGGTAGGATAAATGGATTGTTCAACTTTTTTTTTTATTAAATAATAGAGACAGACCAACAGACAGGTAGATAATTCAAACAATATTATGTAAAATTATCATACATGACCTACTAAAAACATCCATGATAACAACCACTGTTCTGTAAAGATTAGCTCTAACAACAATTTAACACACCTTGTCTGGACACCCCGGAATATAAGAACCCATCTACTATACCTTTAAAAAACTTCTAAGTAGCAGACAAAATTTCAAACGTGTGGTCATCATAGTTTTGCAGACCAAAGTTCCATTCTGGGTAGTGATATACAAGACCACACACTGAGTATTTCTTGCAACATGTTTCAATATCTAAAAACAAGCAAACAAACATGCAGTTAATAGTAAATATATTACATACTCATTGAAATGATTTGCAAACTAATACCAACCTTCAATTATTCCAGTTGTTGTGACAATTTTGGCTTTCTTAGAGATTAGCAAAGGATTACTGAGTGGTACATTTTCTGCACAGAATGAGCAGAGCATTTCACTTTGTTTTTGTCACTTTTGGGAATTCCTTTTCACATAAACTGGTTGTTGATGAAGGAAGGGAAGATAGTATCATTTGTATGGTGAAAATGTACTTCACAAATACAATACAATTACAAATATAAACATTGTTTCTTGCGATCCTCTGCAAACTATGTCTGGTTGACCATAAAGTGCATCCAGAAAGTATAGCTCTTCACTTTTTCCACATTTTCTTGTTACAGCCTTATTCCAAAATGGATTAAATTAATTTATTCTCTTAACATTCTACACACAATACCCCACAATGACAATGTGAAAAAAAGAGTTTTTAAAAATTGTTGTAAATTTATAAAAAAAAAACAAAAAAAAAAACTGAACGATCACATGTACAGAAGTATTCACAGCCTTTGACATGAAGCTTTAAATTGAGCTCAAGTACATTCTGTTTCCACTGATCATTCTTGAGATGTTTCAGCAGCTTAATTGGAGTTCACCTGTGGTAAATTCAGTTGATTGGACATGATTTGAAAAGGCATACACCTCTCTATACAAGGTCCCAGGGTTGACAGTGCATGTCAAAGCACAAACCAAGCATCATGACAAAGGAATTGTCTGTAGACCTCCGAGACAGGATTGTCTCAAGGCTGAGGAAGGTTACAGAAAAAATTCTGCTGCAGTTCTACTGAGTACAGTGGTCTCCATCATCCGTAAGTGGAAGATGTTTAGAACCACCAGGACTCTTCCTAGAGCTGGCCAGCCATTCAAGTCAGGAAGGTGATCAATAACCCAATGGTCACTCTGTCTGAGCTCCAGTATTCTTCTGCACTAAAACAACTAAATGAATGCTAAAGTCTGTTTAACTGATAATATTTGAATTACATTACAACTTCGATGCTGCAAAAGGAACCGTATAAAATTGAAAAAAGTAATTTAACCGCTCATTAACCATTCACTAGAAGTTTATCGGTATGTGAAGAAACACTAGCTGTGCATATACCCTATATGCATGCGCAAGCCACACACCTCCATTGGAAGTAACGAAATTGCGTGTGTAAAAGACGCAATATGTGAACAGCCCCATAAGCAGCTATGCTTCTCTTTACATTCAGAAGATACCTTCACTCCTGATCTAGCACAAAAATCCAATTTAGCCTGTTTAGGCTGAGTTGGGCTGCCTTGTTTTTTGGGCACCGGTGTCCACCTTGGCAAAGTGTTGTCATAGAAGGCTTTCTGTTCAAGTGCTTGAACAAGTTGCTGGTCAAGTTAAAAGCTGTCGAAAGTTCTTTAGAGACTGAACATGGACTGCATTTCACAGCAATATATATATTAGTTTTTATGCTGAATGAAATCAAAGTAATGTCTGTATTTCAATTTGAAGAAGCCATTTAAGCTTGAGTTCTCCAGCCATTTAAAAGTGCATGCTTATTAACTGATGTTGCAGTGGAAAACGTGAAAAGAAGCATTTTTTTTCCAAAAACTATATTTGTAAAGTAAGTAACACAATTACATTGACTTTAGTAACTGTAACTAAATTTACTGTGCTGTACACAAATTTCAAATGTAATTCATTACATTTCTGCTTTCCCTAAAAATGTAATTAGAATACAGTAATGAAATACTGTGGAACGCATTACAACCAACTCTGGTACAAATTATAAATGATGACTTCATTGAAAAACAAAACTATTGTAATACAAGTGTCTGTTTAAGGCACATCAACAACAACACATCTTACCATCACCATTTTGCTACTGTACGTCTGCGGCTGTTCATGCGTTTGGGTACTGCTGATTGGCCAATGTTTTTAACTAGAAAGGGTATTTTCAACCAACTTGTACGCCCCTTACGTCGTGGCACATGGCAGCTCCCAATAGAGCGACCACACACGAGTTACATCTAGAGCTAGCAGAGTTTGAGACTGACATGGAATAAACATAAACTCAATTGTTAAAAAGTTACTTACTGTAAAGGTCATTGTGGGTTTATTTTTTTGCGCCAGCAATGGTGGCTTTACTATACAGTTGAACTAAAAGGGAAAACAAGAAACATGTTAGACACATGTTTCTTCCGTTATAAAACAGTAATTTAATAATCATAAATAGTAAATTAAAGTACTCGAAGAGAATAGTTTTGAGTATGGTCAAAATCATTTATTAGACGTCTATATTCCAGGTGTGACGTCACAGTTTTTTTGCTATGTAATCAACATTATGTTGGAGGCGGCAGGCTAAAGTAAGCCCATGCTGTTGGTTTTTATATCAAAATTACTGAGACTTGCCCTTAGTTAAACTTAAACATGAAATAATACAGAATGAATAAATACAGAATTCAGTAATCACTGAAACTTTGATAAAGGAAAATCCTGAATATGATGATGTCTGAATATGATGTTTTGTCAAATATGTGCCAGACGCCATCCAACCACTTTCACTCACGTGCATGAGTACAAGCATTTTTTGTTTCAAGGTTTGTTGGTCAAATTTATGTCTTCTGTTTGATAAATTGGCTGAGCACAATTTAACGTGTTTGGTGAATATATATTTTTAAATTTTAACTCAGACCATCAGCTAACATTAATAATGTGGGACTTTTTGTTTTGTGCTTATTATTGGAAAGTAATCTGTTGAGTTAATATTTAATTGTCAGTTTCCACTATTTTTCAAAAAGTACATTTTTGTGAAGTAAAGTGAAGTGAAAAAATCTGAAGAGATCAAACAACGTACAACTACATTAGATATAATTCAGTTAGACAAAGCCAGATGTGCCTTTGTAAGAAACAGACAAAAGTGGATTGAACAAGGAGAAAAAACAAACAAAAAAAAAAATCTAAAATGTGTGATAATAAAGTGTTATCTATGCATAAACTCATGATTAATAACAGAATATGTAAAAGCAATAAATAAATGGCTGAATAAAAAAATAAAACTGTAACAGTTTTATAAGAACCTCTATACTGCAAACCCTTACAATGAAATAGAAACTGGTTTGTTTTTAAGTAAATTATCCGATACAAAAAAAAAATCATAAATGAAGACTTTTAATTACTTTGTGACCTTTATTACTCTAATTAATTATTACTCTAAGACCCTAAAAATGTATTTTGGGCTTAAAGGATAATAAATCTGCAGAAAAGGACAAATTTGCTAGTGAATTTTATAAAGATATTTAGTATATAGTAATCTCCTTTTTAATAGCCATGTTTAAAGAAAACATTGCTTGTGGGGAATTACCTGCAACTCTCAATCAAGGTCTTATAAACTTAATAAGGATAAAGTTTACATTGATAATGAGAACAATTACTCTTCTGAATAATGATGCTAAACTTTTTTATCTAGATCAATCAAGAAGATTGAAGAAGTGTCTGGAGGAGGACAAACAATAAGGGTTCATGATTGGACGATATACATAATGTTAGGTTAATTTTGAATATAATGGTTATAATTATTATATACTAACAGATTATTTCATTTTATTCATAGACTATTACAAAGCATATGGTTCTGTCATGAGTTTCTGTTTAGATGCAATAAAACATTTAGTTATGGAGAATACTTTCAAAAAGCTGTAAAACAGCAACAATGGATGCAGCATCCAATGGTACACGTGGAAGATTTGACATTAATCGAGGCATACAACAGGGTAGCCTGTTGACTCCATTTTTGTTTTTCTTTGTTTCACAAATTATGGCCGTACATTAAAAGAAAGCAGAGTTTAAAGGTGTACATTATTTGCAAAATAATTAAAAATGTTCCACCTGGCAGATGATACTACTATTTTTCTTAAAAACTATTTTGAAATATTAAACATACTGTAGTTACAGGGACTGTTAGATTTGCTCTTCAGTGTTTGGGCTTTCAGCAGTGATGTTTATATTACATTGATCTGAACTCAAAAACTCAAAGCCACTTCAATTCACTAGAACTTCTATGTAAGGAAATAAAGGTTTTATGCGCTATAGAAATAAAGATGAATTGAAGTGAATTAAAGAGTTTACTCAATTTCCAACCCATAATGAACAAAACTAAGACACAGTTTAATATGCTTTCAAAGAGATTTATAGAGAAATAGTAGGGTAACTGAACTGACACATTCAATTCACTTTAATCTTCTATGTGAAGCTGCTTTGACACAAACCACATTGTAAAAGCGCTATACAAATAAAGGTGAATTGACTTGAATTTTGCTATCCAAAGCAGATGGGGAATCAAGATGTGGTTATGTGTATTAGACATGCCATCTAATGTTTACAAAGAATTAAACTGAATGCTATTAATTCTTTTATGGAGGAATATACATAACTATTTAAAAAAGGAAATTATGTGTAAACAAAAATGCAACGGTAGATTAATTGGTTAATTAAATCATGAAAGAAAAAGACAGTATATATCATTTGCAAAACATATATTTGATATGGTGGGGGGCATAGGGTTTTTGTTGAGATGTGATTTTAAAATTGACAAAGTTGATCTGAAATGTTATTGTGTATTAGTTCTACTTCAGACAACTTATAAATTTAAAAGGTAACGATATCTTACAGTGATTTTTGATAAATGTAGCTTTCTAGTTACTCCAAAAGAGTATGCTATTGTATTTGATGACACACCTTAACAACTTCTTCATTTTATAAAGTTAACTGATTAAGTGAAAAAAGTTTTTCAGGGACTTTTCCAAACTTACTTAAAACTGCAGTAGTTAAACCCCTTTTAAAAAAAAGAGCAACCTGGATAAAACCTTGTTGAGCAACTGCAGGCCGATTTCAAATCTCTTTCATTGGCAAAATGATTGCAAAAGTTGTTTTTAACCAGGTTAACAAGTTCTTGTCCTCTAAAAAATGTTTAGACAATTTTCAATCTGGTTTCAGAGCACATCATAGTACAGAGAGCGCTCTTATAAAGGTGATCAATGATATTTGCCTAATTAAGCATTCAGGCAAACTAACAGTGCTGGCATTGCTTGATCTCAGTGCTGCTGTTACAGTCACTAGCGATCTAGCTACTGCAGATTGCTGAAAAACCTTCACTTTCACTCATAGTGGTTAAATGGGCTACCTGAATAAAGTCCTCCACATACTCCTCGATAGACCAGGCTTCCTGATGGAGATGCATAATCTGTATTTTTGCTAGATCCAATTGTGGTTGAGTCTTCTGTAACTGATGGAAGCTGGACAATGGAGTTGCGGATCCACGTGCAGTACTTTATTACAGAGAATGGTCAGGAAGGCGATGATCACAATCAGGAGCAAAACAAAAGCACAATGGTAATCCAAAATCATAGTCTAAAACAGGCAAATGTCATGCTAGCCGGCAAAGAATTATTAACAGGAAAAACAAGGCAAGGATCGAGACACGGAAAGACTAGACAGGATTTACACTCTGTAATGTTACAGGGTATGAAACCAACAAGACTCAGCACTGTGTGTGCAAATGTGGTGTATTTATAGTATATGTAATCAGTTCATCATGGTTCTCCGGCTGTGTGAGTGTAATTAATGTAAAACAGGAACAGGTGTGCGTGAGGTGCATGACAGGATTACCCAATGACTTCAGCCCCATTGACACCCTCTGCCAATGCATTGATGAAATGAACAGTTGGATGTGCCAAAACTTTCTTCAGTTAAAGAGAAAACAGAAGTCATTACATTTGGGTACAGAGATAAGGTTCTTGGGGTGAATGCGTACCTTAGCTCTAGGAGTCAAACAACAAAAAATAAGGTCAAGAATCTTGGTGTTATTCTGGAGTCAGATCTGAACTTCAATAGTTATGTCAAAGCAGTAACTAAATCAGCATACTGTCATCTAAAAAACATTGGAAGAATTAAATGCTTTGTTTCCAGTGAAGACTTAGAGAAACTTGTTCATGCTTTTATCAGCAGCAGGGTGGATTACTGTAACGACTCCTCACTGGCATTTCCAAAAAGACAATCAGACAAATTGCAGCTCATCCAGAACGCTGCTGCCATGATTCTGACCAGAACCAGAAAATCAGAGCACATCACACCTGTCCCCAGATCTTTACACTGGCTCCCAGTTACATTCATAAAAGATTTTAAAGTATTATTGCTTGTCTATAAATCACTAAATGGTCTAGGACCTCAGTACATTACAGATATGCTCACTAAGTAAACCCAACAGATTCCTCAGTAAATCAGATCAATTAATTAGAAATTCCAAGAGTTCAGTCAACACAGAGTGAATACGCCTTCAGCACTGCGCTCCTCGCTGCTGGAATCAGCTTTCAGAAATGATCAGATGTGCTCCAAGCAGGGCTTTACATTAACACCTGCCAACCCGCCAAATGCGGGTAGATTTCAGATTTGGCGGGTAAGACAGACACTCTCACTAGCCACTTTGGCTGGTTGAAGATCATTTTAAATTATAGTTATCTTAAAAGCAGGGTTCGACAATAGAGATGGCCCAATATGTGTGCAAATGTCATTTTAGAATCAAGAAGCAGCATGACTGACAAAAATAGCATTTGCGCGAGCAAAGGAAAGCAAGTGAATACAGAATGAGAGGATGATCACTCGCGCGCACAGGTGATGTGATGCGCGGTGCTGTTTTAAAAGACATGCACGCTCCCGTTTCCTGGCGCGAAGCAACCATGCCCATTGAAAACGCAACTGCTGCGATCGGTTCTGTTTTAAATAGACTGGACAAAAAGTGATGCTCGTGCACACACAGTTCTGCTGCTTCCAAAAGCTCCGGATGATTCAAATAGTCTTTTTGTAAGCAGCAGCGGTTGCCAGTTTTGTTTTAACTGTTTTAACAGAACGGATTATGGGCCTAATGTTACCCGTGTGCGCATGATTATCCTTTTTTATCACACGGTATGTTTTTCACCTGCTTTCTTTTTACAGTTATTTTTGGAAGTATTGTTTAATTATCATTTTTACAATAACATTGCTTTAATAGGAGATTAACTCCTCATGAATGTGTAGTTAACTAGTGATCTGAGAGACCCTTAGCCTGGACAGACTACTGTGCGTAGTTTTATATACACATGGCAATAATTATTTTTTTAAATGTAAGTTTGTTTTTTAAGAAAGGTTTTGTTGAGTAAAAAAAGCATGTCTACAGCATGTTTTGAAATTATTTAACATTTGTGGCTAAGAAGTAATTATTTATTTATTTTTGGTGTGGTCAGAGATAAATTTGGTAAATCCTCAGTGTTGAGCTCTGAAAAGTCCTGCGAAATAAAATTGAATTACAATGCAACACTGAAAGCACAGCCCATTTGCTCATGCACATTGAGCAGGATCATACACACAAAAAAGTGAAATAAATGAGGAGGCATGTGGACATAACACCAGTCTAAATTAAGTCATTTTAGCATGACAAAGTCAAATTTCTGCATCTAAAATATGTTTTCCCAACAACAAAATTGTGGCTAGTGAAAATGGCAAGTGGCTAGTAATGTTAGAAAACTACTAGCCACAGGGCATGGTGATCAAAAAGGTTAATATTAAGCCCTGGCTCCAAGGCATGTTCAAATCAAGACTTAAAACATATCTGTTTAGCTGTGCCTTTACTGCATGAGCACTGCTGACTATTATGTCTTTCTTTTCTTTTCCATTCCTTTAAAATTGTAACAAATTTTAATCTGTTTTTATCTGTTTATAATCAATTTTAATTATTTTTTGTTTTTATGTTCTTGTTTTTTTTATTTATATGTAAAGCACTTTTGGATTACCATTGTGTATATGAAATGAGCTATATAAATACACTTGCCTTGCCTTTATTCTTTAGAGGAAATGCTAAAGAAAACCTTATATTAATACTGAAACCTGATAACTGATATTAATAAACAAATGTATACCAATAAATACATAAGGCGTATTATAGTAAAATGGACCAATGCATTAAATATAAATTAGAATAAAGCTTGAAGTACCTGTGAAACATATTGTTTAAAATAAAGTAAAAGAAGCTAAGTTTAAGTATATAACCAGCTAAAGAGGTTTTAGAGAGATTTCATTTGGATATTGATAATTCCTGTGATTTTTGTTTTATAGGAAAACAATCTATTGTCCATCAGTTTTGTAATTGTATAAACACAAGGACTTTCTGGGTGAATATGAAAACTTTTCTTAGAAGAAAGAAACAAATATCATATTCAATTTAAAAGAAAAAATGATATATTCGTATGTCAATGTAATCATTTCCATAAGTTACATAAAAAAGGGTCTGGATCCATGCCAAACTTTATTCATTTTATTGAAGAGGCTATAGGGCTTATTCACCAGTTTAATGAACAGTTATTAATGAAAATGCAAAGAAATTTTAATTCTTGTAATATTTCTCAGGAATATAAGATTTTTAATGAATGAAGGTTTTGTCTGTGCACTCTGGCATATGTTTTGTATTTACATTGTATAATTTTGTATTTTCTTTGTTTGCTAGTAGATAGATAGATAGATAGATAGATAGATAGATAGATAGATAGATAGATAGATAGATAGATAGATAGATAGATAGATAGATAGATAGATAGATAGATAGATAGATAGATAGATAGATA
>CAIGQZ010032318.1:16493465-16509041 GCA_903798205.1 Danio tinwini
ATTTGGAATAATACATGACTCACAAAAATATATATACTTTTGACTCAAAGACTTGAGATGCATCTCATGACAACTAGCCATGTTTTTGTCCATAATTCCATAATAATTTAATGTTGGTGGTGATATATCGTTTTCCATCAGGGCTTGCAGCAGTACGTTGCCTGTCAGTCTTATGCCTTTATGAAAGGCACAGCAAGCTTCATACTAGGTTAGTTTCACATTTATATGATAAGTAATAGTTGTTTCTGATCATTATGTGTATCAGATTTTTCTGAGAAAGGACACCCTGTGTTCTTACAAGTGTCTTCACTAGACATTCAAGAAAAATCTGTTGCATATTATACTTGACTATTGTTTGCTCAAAAAAATTTTGTTCTTTTCTT
The DNA here is from genome assembly GCA_903798205.1 of Danio tinwini. Classification (NCBI taxonomy): domain Eukaryota; kingdom Metazoa; phylum Chordata; class Actinopteri; order Cypriniformes; family Danionidae; genus Danio; species Danio tinwini. The sequence continues at coordinate 16,493,849 of CAIGQZ010032318.1, forward strand.
TTTCATCCAGGCACAGTGGGTTTATTTTTTGGACAGAGAGCACTTCAGAAAATAATCTTATATCCCCTTCAGTGGAACCTTTTTGTATCTATTGGTAAGTCTGTTGCATGATTCAGTATCATGCAAGAAAAGATTGATATAATAGCTGCACATTAGTTGTAATAATATAATAAATGCACAAAATAAGCATAAAACTTGGTTGAAGTGACTAAATGATGGAAAATGCTGTGATTACAAATTTTTTATGATCATTTTGTTCACAACCAAACAAGAATACATTTATTTTAATTTTTCATATAAAAGTATTGGATTGTGCTGCTGTTTATTATTGAAAGACAATTATATTGTAAACCTAAAGCTTGTTGAGAAAACATATATTTTCAGAAAATATCTTCATCAATTCATCATGTTTGCAAATTATCGCAACACTTGCAGATTATGGCGGGGCAATAGATTGATTTGATCAATTTAAGTGTAGTTTACCCTCCCCCACCCACAATTTGCCATAGAAACACAACAACAAACAGGGCAGCAAACAAAAGAGAATTCAGAGAAAATCTTGTGTAGATAGTTTTTTTTTATTTCTTCTTGTTTGCAATTGTAAATATTTGTTAAATTTGATCTTTAAATGACAGCTACCAAGGTTTTTATATCCTATTAGGGATGCTCAAAATAACTGATTAACCATCAACTGAAATGGTGTGTTTGTAACCGATTAATGGCATCAGTTAAACAAAATCCTTTTTTTATTTTATATATTTTTAAAGTTTGGCTGCATAAGGGGCCAATCACCGAACGCGCTTTTTGCGTTGAGAAGGGCATTTTTGAATGGTTTATTATTATTGTTTTAACTGTTTTGGCACTGCTTATGCGCCCTGCGTGCCTCACGTTATGCTGTTGCATGCTGTGTGCTCACGGTTGAAATAAAACTCAACCCTGAGCGGAATAGTGCGTTACGTCAATCGCGTCTTTTTCATTCTTCAATCAAATAAAAGCAGAGCAGGGTTTCTGTTTAAGTGCCTGCAGTATTTGTGTTGTCAGGACAATGGATAACTTTTTAATGATGGAGGAGAAACTTGTGTTCGCAGTTTCAAGTTATCCAGAGCTGTAGACATATTACTTTACAAATCATGGATATCACAATGTTATTTGACAGACGAGTCGACACAAACCAGCGCTGATGCTGATTGCAGGAAATAAGTCAACACAAACCGCCGCTGATGCTGAGACGGAGGAAATAAGTCATTATGACAATCTTTAAACTATTGATGATCTATTATAATGTTAAAAGGGGTTTGTGACATAATAACAACAAAGCATTAATCAAATGCATATTTTCAGTAGATCGATCGATTTAATAGCCTGATATTTTTATTTGATGAACGAAAAAAATATGATTGGAAAAATAAGCATATGCCGGTTCATAAAAAGGATTCAGTCAGTGTTTTCATTTTGTAATCTAAATTGGTCTGTGGCGAGTGGGCGTGGCCGAGAGCCGTGGGAGCGAAACAAGACTCGCCACAGATGAGATGCACCTGTGGCGCGCACCTGCCTTCAATCCCACGGAAGGAGGCGGAGAACCGACGAACTTTATATAAATATTTATTAATAAAAGGGACGGCAGCTCCTCACGGAGACTGCCGTCTAAATCAAAACAAAACAAACGGACGGCAGCTCCTCACGGCAGGGGGGGTTTGGCGCCACAGCACCCGCGAGCCTATATGAGACGGGCCGAGAGAAAAGGAGATGGAGAAAAAAGGAGGAAAGACAGAGTAGACAGAGAGGGGAGAGAGGAAAAAAAAAAAATTGGGGTTCGGTTCTCCAGACACGCTGCCACTCGGTCCTCAACCAACTGTGACGACATGCTGGGAGCCCTGTGGAGGAATCTATCCACCCGTCCGTCTTCTGGTGCCCGGCGGCGGTTCTCCTGACTGGCTGGCGGCATTTCTGGTCTTCTGCTCCGCTCCCGCTTCGGTGGAGGACGCAGGCTTCGGCGTCATGGCGGATCGCGGCGACTACCCCCGGGCTTTCTGGGATGGCTCCCTTCAGCTCTTTCCCATCCGGTGGGGAGCCCCGCGTCCCCTGCTCCTCCCCATGCTGGGAGACGGCAGCAGGCAGATCCTTCCTCGCCAGCCTCAGGCCACCCCGGCACTCCGGCAGACGAACGGGTTTCTCCCCCACTCGGGTTAACTCCCGAACACTCGCCCTCCTCAGCGGCGAGGGCAACTGGACGACGTGTCCCTCCTTCTCCCGGGTTTTCGGCACCACTGTAATGAAGTTACGGCGACCTGGCCGCCGGGAAGAAGGAGGCGGAGAACCGACGAACTTTATATAAATATTTATTAATAAAAGGGACGGCAGCTCCTCACGGAGACTGCCGTCTAAATCAAAACAAAACAAACGGACAGCAGCTCCTCACGGAGGCTGCCGTCAAACTGAAAGCAAAAGTAATATGTCCGGGCCCGGTCCTCTCTCTCTGTCCTCTGCCATCGTTCCTCCTCTTATAGTCCAGAGCTCCTTCCATGGGATTGAAGGCAGGTGCGCGCCACAGGTGCATCTCATCTGTGGCGGGCCTCGTTTCGCTCCCACGGCTCTCGGCCACGCCCCCTCGCCACATGGTCATTTAGGTGAAAAATATCTAGGGCAGACCTGTTTATTTTATTATTTTTATTTAGCTTATTCTTTTTTCTATGCTGCTGGAAACACTGCAGGTGCATGTGTGAAAACGTTCTGTTATTTTTTTCTTTTCAGCTTTATTGTCAATTCAACCACATGTACAGGACATACAGAGAATCGAAATTCCGTTACTCTCAGACCCTAGGTGCCTAACATATAATATAAATACAAAAATACAAAAAGTAGAGTTGTAAAAAGAATATTTTTTTTCATGTTAAAATAAATCTGTATTTGTGTCACAAAATAGAAACCTCAAATTTTTTTTTATTAAATAATATTTTAATATTTATCTGTTAACGGTTAATATTTGGTTAACAAGCTGCGGTTTTAGTTGGTAAAATAAACCGAAGTGAGCATCCCTATATCCTATAATTGTATAATTATGATATGCTTAAGCTAGTTATATAGATTAATTACCTTTCACTCCATACATTTTTTTAATGGTGGAAAAAAAGTCAAATTAAATCGTGAATTGATTTTTTTTCTTTTTTTTTTTTAAGACCATTAGTCCAGCCCTAATGCAGATACAAAAATGTACTGCAAATAGCACAGACACAACAATGTCAGGGAACACCAAAAAATAACAAATCTGGCTGTTTCATACATAGAGTCGGTGGTATATACAAAGAACAAAAAACTGTATATGCATGAGGGGTATTGCACAAAAGTAGAATTAAGGATAACAGAGATAGCATGTTTTAACAAGACTTATTATGCTTCAAATGAAGTTGTATAAAATTGTTTTAATAATAGTCTTGAGCTTGCTGGTAGGGAACTAGTTCACCACAATAGTCCTGTCAGAGACGTAGAGAGGCAGCTTTCTTGATCTGATGCTTCATTTAAAAGTTCATCCATCAAATGGGCACAATTTTGATGTTATTCACTGGGTTCATAGAACTTGAAAGCATTAAAACCAGAAGTCCACTGTGCATTCACCATGTGTGGCTTTACCAAGAACAGTTATCACGCCGACAGGGTGCTTTAACATTGGCTTTTTGCCAGCACAAATCTTGAGCAAATTGTACTAAAGTATATAAATGAGATCGTACAAATTAATATGTATAAATCTAAAAGTTACAAATTGCATTGAGATAGTTTTGATTATTTACTTTGCCTTAAAGCCATTTGATCTGTTTTGCTTATTTTATCTATACCCTTTTTTTCTTTCTCACTGATTTTATTTAATCTGGAGCATTATAATACATTTCCTAATCATATATTGATTTTATATCTCTCTCCCCATACAGAAATCTGAAATGACCATATACACAATTTATACACCAAATACACCATTATTGCTAATTCATTTGCATGTACATATTTTTTATTCTAACATGGAGTAAAAGTAAAACACGTTCATTTTTAGCCTTGGCAGTCAAGCTAACAAGTAAATCACAATTAATCTTATCGTGGTTTTTAGCCTGCTCTGGAGCATGTATCTCCATAGTAACTTAATTTGTTTTAATTTAACCTGATTTCATGCAATCGAGTCAGGGCTAAATTGAGACAGGAACAGGATTACTTGAAAATCCTGGCTTAATCCCTTATCTTACTTTTGTCCAATACCCCTCTGGATTCTAACATAAACAAAAAAACTCAGCTCTCAGATATCTGACAACGCAGCTGACTCTAAACAGGAAGCAGCAGGCTTGTAATATTTTGTGCCCCCCAACACATTTCCTTAGTAGTCTCTACTATTTGCAGCACATTTCTGTATTTGGATGTGTTATGAGAATGTGGTTGTGTGTGTTGTCAAACTGATGAAGATGTTCTCAATTTTGCTGTGTTTTTCTATTTGCATGTGTTTTATGCATTCAGTTTGCATTTGAGCTCTCTCAGCCACTAGTATACAGGTTTTCACTTAGGTCTGCTGATATTACAATATAAACTTTGATTCCATTATAAGTTGCTATAGCATGTTCCTTCAGCAATACATTTCTCACATTAAAATTGATTACATTATGATGTTAAATTAAGTGAAAAAATAAATTAATAAAATATTTATTTTAGGTACAACAACATTATATATTTATTACATTACAGTTGTGTTTTTAGAATATGCTTGTAATATTACATCATGTGTTTATTATTATTTTTATGTTATGTTTTTCTTTGCAGTTTCTTCCTCTGTATTCAGCTATTCTGTAACTCGCTGGGAAACCATGAAGTGCTCTGATGTGTGGTTATTTCTTGAGACAGGGAATATTCCTGACAGAAACTCTAATAGTAAGTATTTAGTCATTTGCTTGTTGCTTTTTAGTAATGTGTAGGTACAAACAGCTGGAATAATGTATTAAATAAAAAAATTATAATAATTCTATAATTATATGCATAATATAATTGTTTATTGGATTTTCACAATAATACAGACATAACAATACTTCTTCAAAAGACATGAAAAAGCATGCCTGTAGCCGGGGTGGGTGGGGGGAAGGAGGGGTCGGGTGGTTCGAACGAACCACCCCCCATGGCAAAAATGTCCAGAATTTGTCCTTTTAATTGTTTAATGTAATTTAATATTATTTATTATATTTATAGTTAATACATTTATATTTAATATTTATTGTAATAGTGTAACTTTAACTAACTATGGCCACTAATTCGAATCCCATGGAGCCTCAAAGCCACAATAATGTGATGCAAGTGGTAACATTTGAATCTTTGATGTGACATCCATACTGAGTAACGCTATGGGTCAAGAAGAGTACGAAAGGCAGAAAAGGCAGGCAGCGGCATCATTATCACAAAATATTGAACATATGTTTAAAAAGACTGTTAAACAGGGTAAGCCTAAAGTTACTTACTTCCCAACAGATAAAAATCTGTCCCTATCCATGAGGTTCCAGGCTAACTGGCTGCTTTAGTCGGGACGTCCTGTACATTTATTGACTTGTCCAGTACATGACCTCCTTTTCCCTATTTTTGCCATTATAACTGTCCGACAAAGTCTTTAATGGCAAGCGGAGTCCTCAGCCACCAGATGTCACTTCACAGCAAAAGGCGCTAATGCCATCATGTCTGTGTTTTTGAGGCTGTTTGCTCACTTCATTCGTTCCTTTTATTCTTATTCACTCAAACCACTTCAGAAGGTGATCTGGGATGCATTCCAGATGACATTAATCAGGTCTAATCATATTTAGACAAAGTTAATATAAATAAAATAAATTATGACCTGGAAAAAATCTGACCTGCGCCTGAAACACATGTAGGTGCGCTTTTACAGCCAAAACTCTATTAAAAACATGTTTACTATAAGCATAAAACATGTGTTCTAACTTTTCAGGCCTGTAGCCAATGGGGGTTCGGGTGGTTCGGAAGACCCACCCTTTACTGACAAAGGTCCAGAATTTGTCCCATACATAAGCTCATTTGTCCTATTTTGACTGCTATGCTATATCGAACGCAATCTCCTTTGTCAGCTGTTATTGCTTCGGTGGGACTATAATCTGATGTAAGAAAAGTCTTTTCTCACTACTGTATTGTTTTTAAACAGAGAAAACATTTTACAGGTAACTTTTATTCTAAATCTTGGACCTTATTCCTGAAATAAAAATTAACAACAAAAAGATGTGAAGCACCAGAAGCAGACCATATTACTTTAATTTGAATATATTTTGGCTATTGTTGATATCCAGGAATTTTCAAATGTCATTTTTTTTTACCAAAGAGGCTATAAAAATTTTGAAGAATTCATTATTGTTGTTTTATTATTATTATGATTATTATTATTATTATTATTATTATTATTATTAATAATATTATTATGTTTACATTTTTTAAATTGAAATGGCCAAATTGTGACTGAGGACAGAATGCTGGCCAGTTTGTTTTTTTTTGTCTAATATATGACAGTAGGCTAAAGTTTTTTTTACTTTAAACTTTAACAGATTCCTATTTTTTCCTAATTATATTTGATGTAACTAATTTGTATTTTAAAAATTAGTCTTGTTTAAATTTTTCTTTATTGCAAATATTTAGGAAATATTTTTAGTACATCAAAAAGTGTGGTTATGATGACATCTAACTAGCTATTCGTGCGCAAAAAAAAGTACTGCTTAAAATGTCACTACAATGCAGTATTTAAATCTCATAGTTAAATAGAAACTGAGGCGTTTAACTGCAAAAAGGTCCACTTTTTGAGAAAAAAGAACCACCCCTTTCAACAGGCTGGCTATGGGCCTGAAATAAAATATCAACACCAAAACAATAGAGAAACAAAAAAGAAAAACAAGAAAAAAAAGCTCAGATTATATATAAAACCAGACTACCTCGAATAAAACAGATCAGAAAAGGGAAAAACGTTGCTTATTTTTCAGATAATAATACAGTTACAATATTCCTTTTAGCATGATAGGGCAAAGACTAGGTTCCAAATATGGAGTCCAAAATAATGTATTAATTTAATATGTCACAGTGTAGACTCATGACCTAAACGATTCAATTGCTTTGTTCTTAAACTACAATACTTTCATCATCTTGCATCTCAAATCGTAAGGACTTTAGTATTCATTATAAAACATATAGTGCCAAATCTTGGATCCAAAAGCCAGCACACAAATGAATGAGAAGCAGCTTAAGATGAACATGGCTGCACTGTGGCTGTGTATGCAAGCAAAAACTAAATTCAACAAAATTTCCTAGCATCCACTTTTTTCAAACATGCTTGTATTGTGGTATATTTGGACTAGGACCACATTGTGGAGGAGTCTTACCGTTTGTTTCTTTATCTAGAGGAAGAACCACAAACTTCTGCAGATCCCACAACCACACAACATAAGGATGAGCTGGAATAAAGAGCTTTGTGCCATAGTCTGAGTGGCAGATGAAATGACTCTGTTACTTTAATAAATCAGGGAATTACATGCCATGAATTCAGTAATACGTTTCACCTTTCAAATCAAGTTGTGTGTGTGTGTGAGTGAGTGAATAATTCATATTTAGGATGTTTTATTTCGTATCTGGTTTGCGCAACAAAATATTTTTATTAAAGAAGTGTTATCTAGCATGATTACCATTTTAAAGCATTTTCATTTGAGTAATTTTGTTGATATTCATCAGTAAGTCTTTTAAGGTACAAACTACATCTCTCTCTCTCTCTATTATAAAAATATCCCCTTTCCGTTAGCATTACAATCACATGTATTAAACATTGTACATTTGGTAACTGGGTCGTTGTATTTAATTTGTGTCCATAACATTTGATGAGTTGCATGAGGAACAAAAAAATGTCTATGTACTTCCAAAGCTTAAAGTTATTAATTCAAGTGTTCTTGTTAATATGATAAAATACTATTACAGAGTAACATTCATAAAAAAAATGTAAAAAAACCTGATTACATAACACAATTCGGGCAGCACGGTGGCTCAGTGGTTAGCACTGTCGCCTCACAGCAAGGTCAGTGGTTCAAGTTGACGTTTCTGTGAGGCGTTAGCATGTTCTCTTTGTGTTGGCATGGGTTTTCTCCACCTGCTCCGTTTTCCCCCACAGTCCTAAAACATGTGGTATAGGTGAATTGAATAAACTAAATTGTAGTGTGTGTCTGAAAGCAACAGTGTATGAGTGTTTCCCAGTACTAGACTGCGGCTAGAAGGGCATTCGCTGTGTAAAAGATATGCCGGAATAATTGGCAGTTCATTCTGCTGTGGTGACCCCTGATAAATAAGGGACTAAGTAGAAGGAAAATGAATAACAAATTTCACATCTGTGTTGACTAACATTACTTTTCTCTGAGATAAGATTATTATAAATAAATTCTAAGATTATATTTATTTGGTCAGGTTTCTGTTTCTCCATATCATGTTGCTCTAGATGCTTTTGTTTAATCATGTGATTTTCTTTGTTCTGTTTTCCCGCCATTTGTTAGTTATTTCCACCATGTGTTTACACCCCTGTTTGTCAATACTCCTGAGTTTTGGTTAGTCTTTGTCCAGTCTTCTATTGTCCATTTGAAGACGTTTTTGATGATCTCTGTTTCCTCTGGGTTGGTGAAGTGTGCAACTGTAACATATCCTTATATTTTTTTTTGGTAAATATTTAATGATTTGTGTGTCTCCCTCATTTTTACTTACCACCCCATTACACCAGCTTGTTTTATTTACAAATTATGTAATTTTGCTTTAAAATGACATCACAAAAAAGAAGTGAGTAAGCTTTTTCAGGTTTATACACTTAAAAAAAAAAAGCAAAGAAGAGTAGATTCAGACTAAATGAATGCTAGGTGAGAAACCTGACCACCCTGTCATTTGTGATGTAGTATCTCTTCATCTGATTTGAATGTGAGGATGTAGAATATGCAGTTTATTGAGTGTTTTTGCTAATTTAACCCTGTTAGGTCTACTTAGTCCTTACTGCCTGCTCATTATCTCTCACTATTTATCTGTTTAATTAATCATTTTTCATTTTATAACAATTTCAGATAGCTCTGTTTCCATCAAAGAGAAGCACACAGTTTGAGTTATAAATGACTGGTCATACAGTGCTGAGCATAAATGACCTCTCACAGAGCTCTCTTTTCAATTAATATTTCTATAGGATGCTTTTCAATAATATATTTGTGCATACATTAGATTAGTCGGTACCAAAGCCAAAACCGGTAACTAATCTTAATAAAAAAAACTTAAAATCTCGTCCAAAAATGAGTATACATACTGTATTATTATGTTTGGGAAAACTATTAAATTCATTTTCTTTTCGGCTTTATTAATCAGGGGTCGCTACAGCAGAATGAACCGCCAACTTATCAAGCATATGTTTTACACAGCTGATGCCCTTCCGCATAACCCAACACTGGGAAAAATATATATTAAATTTTTTTTTATTTTGAAAATGTTCAAATGCCCCCCACCCCCCACCACCCCAATATTTAGTTGAATTTTAATTTTGTCTATTCCTAAAGATGGATGTCACACTCTTTATGAATGTAACTGTTTAATTAAATTGTGTAAATGCACCAAAATATTATCTATTTTCACTGAGAAATAGATCAAAATATGCATTTTTAAAATGGGGTGTAGTCATTTATAGCATGCACTGTATTTAGAAAATAAGAAGCAGGTATCATTGTATAATGGCTTATAGTAGCAACTGAAATGATTGATTCTGTCCTTTCTAGCACTATAGACATAGTTGCTCTGTTACACTTAAAAGGATTAGTGAAAAAAAAATCTGATGCCATGGCACATTGAGCACTCTTGTGCATTAAAGAAAGCAGTTCAGAAAATGGAACTTAGATGGAAGAGTTTTATTGTCTGGTAATAAAAGTATACTTAACTTTAGAGAAGCTTTTTCTGTCATATCTGCATATTTTTCAACTTTATTCAAATAAAATAAAGAAACTGAAGGAAGCAGAGCTTGAAGGTAAACAAACAACGGCTTATCATAAGCATCTTATCGATAATAATTTACACAGTTGGCATTAAGAAGGAACATAGAAACGTTACCTGACTAACAACTAGCAGCTTAATGTGTCTGGAAAAATATTCAAAGGCTTTTATCTTCATAAACCGCACACATGTAAATGCGTCTGAGTGTTCTGATTGGCTAAAGTAGACGTCTCACATCATCGCGTTCTAGATTTGAATCTCCATCTTCATCTCAATTTTCTTCTGTGTTCACACTGCGCAGCATTCCGGCAAATTACCGGTAATGTTACAACTTCTCTTTCCGGAAAATAACCGGAACAAATTTACCGGTGTTTTCAAAAAGGGCCTGTTCACACATACAGACCTTTCTAAAAAAGTTGCCAGTAATTTTCTGGAAAGTTCTGTATGTGTGAAAGGGGATTCAAAACACAGCTAAGCAAACTCTCAACTAATTTCAGAGAAGAAAATCAATCTGTATAATGGCCTAATTAATTACCTGACTTGAATCCAATAATAAATACAAAATAAAGATTAGATTTAATTGACGAGAACCACAGAACCATCAAGATTGTTTGTTTTTTTTTAATTACAACTGAGCAATACATGTAACCTCATTCTCCATATGAGAGGTATCTTTAAGCTGCCATTACAAAAAAAAAACTATATAAAGTATTACATTTCAGTAGTTCAGTACTTACTCTTTGTGTCATTCCATTGTTATTACGCATAACTTATTTCAAATTGTTTTGTTTTATTTTTATGTTTGTATTGTTTGGGTTTTCACCAAAATCTGGTTCAACTCCATGTCAATATCTCCTTTAGAAATATTATTCCCAGAAAAAAACATGCATTTATTACTTATTTCTTCTACTGTAAAACACAAAAAAGATAAATATGCCTCACTTCAGAGAATTGTGGATTTTTAAGTTATTTAGGTGTACCTTCCAATTTTACCTTCAGCACTACCCCACAATAAAATTATAGATTTTAAATGTCACAAATTACACTGTTTAAAGGTATGACCCTAATTAAATAACTTTTTAAAGAAACTTTAAAATCAGCATAAAAAATCAACATAAAAGAAACACTTTGTCCATACCACCCTGTCACAATGAACAACCCAGTCACCACACTGACAAAGGGCTATTTTGTTAAAGGTTTATGGAAAGGAAATCAAATGTTCAACTTTTTGTCTGTTTTTAAATCTGTTTGTAGTTTGATATGAACTTTTATAAGATAGACATGTAAGACTAAAATGTTTTCGAAGTTTTTAGAGAAGTTATAATAATAATAATAATAATAATTTAATTTGATTTATTTCTTTTAAAACAGAAATATCACACATAAAATATCTTTAACAAAAAACACATTTCAACATGGTCGAAAATGGAGTGAGATGAAGCACAAGCCTATTATTTTCCCACCCCATACCACATACATCATTCGTCTATTACTTGAACTTTTTTCTTCTTTTACTTATCTCTTCTTTTTACATGAGACATATTTTATACTTTTAGCATCTTTGACATATTATATGTTTGATTCCATTTATACATTTACATTTTATAACATAGACCCAAAAAATACATACTGCAAACAGCCATTAATTACATTTTCATCACACCTTGCTTATTTTATCCTTTTACAATCACCTTCATCCTTATATTCCTTTAATAATATAGATTTATACAACTTTTTTAATTAATTAATATCCTGACATTGTTTGAGAATCTGTTCTAGACTGTTCCATAATTTCACACCACACACAGACATACACAAGCTTTTTAAAGTTGTCCTTGTTTTCAACCTCCTAAAAATGTGTTCTTCCCTCAGATAATATCCCCCTGGTCTTTCTTCAAAAATGTTTGCATGCATTTCGAAAGTAATTTATTTCTAGCTTTAAACATAAATTGTGCTGTTTTAAATTTAACCAAATCATTGAACTTGTATCTTCAATTTAAAAAATAAAGGATTTGTATGCTCCAAATGCTTCTATCAGTCTAATACTTTTTTTTCTGCATTGTACATAAGGATGGTAAATTAGATTAATATGTATTCCCCCAAATATCAACACAATAACTCATATATGGTGTTATATAAATCTTACATTGATTTACTGTCCAGGATAAATCTTGCTTTACATTTTTGCTACAGTTTTTACAAATTTTGATATCACATTATTCATTTGCGGTTTCCAACTAATTTTATGATCCAATACAACACAGAGAAAGTTAATTGCATATACTCATTCTATAACTTCATTATTAATTTGTAAATCTATATTACGACTACGTTTTAACTTCCCAAATAACATAACCTTTGTTTTACTTATATTTAATGACAATTTGTTTACGTCAAACCACAATATCAATTTATTAATTTCTGTTTTAATCAACTCCATCAGTTTGGGTAAATTATCCCCAGAACAAAAGATACTTGTATCATCTGCAGATAAAATAAACTTACACAACTCTGATATCTTACACAAATCATTAATGTCAATTATAAACAATATTGGACCTAAAACTGATCCTTGTGGTATGCCACAATTTACACTTAGATATGAAGATTTATGGTTGCCAATTTCCATGAACTGTTGCCTATTTTTTAAATAACTATGCCTATCCAATCTAAAGCTACTCCTCTAATACCTTACCTTTCCAATTTATTTACCAATAAATTATGATTTATTGTATCAAATGCCTTCTTTAAATCTATAAAAATCCTTTTCTCCTTTTTATCTATCTTATTAGTAATTTTCCTTAACTTCTGTTAATGCCAGAGATGTTGATCTATTTTTCCAGAAACCATATTGCTCATCAGCTAAAATGCTTTTCTATGAAATTAAGCCTTTTAACAGAGTTTTTCTACATTTTTTGAAAACTGAGATAATATAGAAACTGGCCTTTAATTTGTAAAGTATTGTCTATCGCCAGATTTATAAAGTGGAATTATCTTCGCAATTTTCATTTTATTTGCAAATTTACCACATTGGAAATATCTATTAGGTTCATGGTTCTAATGTCTTCATTCACTTTCTTAATTATATTCATATCAATATTATTCCAATCCAAGGACAATTTATTTTTACATTTCTTTACAATACCTAATATTTCCTTTTTATCTACTACTTTAACAAAAATAAAATTGGGATTTTCTCAATCAAATGAATATCCACCTCTTTTGTTTTTACTAAATCATATTTTAACCAATTCTGATAATAATGTTATTTGAGGGGTCACCGTAGGGGTGCACGTCCACCGCCTGAAGGTGTTACCAATGTACAACTGTCCAATAAGGGGACCTGTAACAAAGGATGGGGCAACGTCTCTGTTTTGATTGGCTAAGAGGCCGAGCTGGGATGATGGACGCGCCCTGGCGAATGCGCTCTGACATTCATACTCAGCAAAACGTTCACGCGCATCGCGTGATTCAGAGGATTACAGAACATTCGTATCTGCTTCCTTCTGTGACTTTAGAAAATAAAATATTTGTGAGTTATCCTGACGAGTACTTTATCAGTACGTTGTTATATTCACTGGCTTTGAAAGACCCGGAGTTTCTTGTTTAAAGTCAAACTGTCCATCACCTGTTTCCGGGTTATTCAACGATACACGAAACATGGATTTCATTCTTGGTGGCGTCGCTGCGTGTGGTGCCTGCTTCTTTACAAACCCACTGGAGGTTGTGAAAACTAGAATGCAATTGCAAGGAGAGTTGAAAAGTCGAGGAACATACCAAGTGTATTACAGGAATGTATTTCACGCCTTTTACACGATAGGCAAAATAGATGGACTGGCTGGTCTGCAGAAAGGTTTGGTCCCCGGTTTGGTTTATCAATTTTTTATGAATGGGGTCCGGCTGGGTTCGTACGCCATCACCGAGTCCTTGGGCTACATTCACACGGACGGAAGGGTTAGCGCTACAAAAAGCACAATGTCTGGAGCCATTGCTGGTGTTGTGGGCGCTGTAATGGGCAGCCCGATTTACCTAGTGAGTAAACCTAATGTTATAACTTTCAGGGTTTTTATGTCTTATGAATGAAGGAAGCACATTGTAAGTGGCAACTGTACTCCCGGTACTCAAATATAATCAACACAAAAGTGGGATTGCCTGGCGCATACGGCTGTCAAATATGACAACATTCAGAGCGCATACTGTAGTTCTGGGTCTAGATTACTTTTTTACTGAACCGAAATTAGACGCGTTCGATCCCTCATGGAGTTTTAAAGTACACACGTAAAATCAAAAATGACAAATTATTTAAAGTTTATTGGTCCAATTTTTCTGGGTTCTTTGGCCATCGAAACAACCTAAAATTATAAACTAATAATATATAGGCTACATTTTGATTGAAGGTTTCATTTTTCATTTATTATTTAACAATAACAACAATTAAGTTTCTCATTATTATTTATGGATATTTAATAATTATTTGGTCATTGGTGTAACAATGGTTAGCATTTGACAAGCTAAATAAATCGTTGATAAATTCAATAATAAATCAAGTTTGTCATAAAACCTTTTTTATCAATTTTATTTGAATTTCTTTCAGGTAAAAACACATCTTCAGTGTCAGTCCACTTCCTCTATTGCAGTTGGACACCAGTATAAGCACAGGGTAAGTTGATAGTCACCACAAAGAAACATCCAACGTGACCTTTTTTTATATCTATTTTTAATCTAAAACTGAGACTAAATAAATCTTATGTAAGAGTTGGAGGAAGAGTTTAATTCTATATACTTTCTTTAAAATCTTTAAATAAAAATAGAGATAACACTTTAGAAAATTGTTTGTAGAACTCTGTAGTAAGCTTGTCAGTTCTGGGGGATTTGCTGTTTTTAAGGTCTTAAATTTAATTATTAACCTCTAATAGGTTAATAGTCAAGTCCCCATTACAGAGGTCTCTATCATCAGTTGAAATAGTTTTGCAGTGTTTGACAGATTCCAAAAATTACAAGCTTCCACTTCTGAGTACCTTTCCTGATAAATTTGCTATATAATCTTGTGCAATAATGAGCTATTGTTTTAGAATCATTAGCAACCACCCCATCAACCTTTAAAGTTTCAATTATTGAACTATTTAAACTTTTCCAGTCTGAAAAAATATGCAGTGTTTAATTTGTAAATTGGCATATATATATATATATATAT
>CAIGQZ010032318.1:16514041-16525083 GCA_903798205.1 Danio tinwini
ATAATCCAATACTGAAATAAAATGTCTTTTTAGTGTTACTTTTGCAATTGTAAATACAGGGTAAATACTTCAATTCCACGTTCTATTGACACTTCTTGGTTCATCTATTAGATTTAAAAAAATATTTTAATAATGATTTTGTTTGATTAGTATGGGTCACATACTATAATTACTCTATTTCATTTCATTAGGATCCTAAATAGACACAAACATTTTATGTTAATAAATGCAAAATACCATTATACTGATAAAAATGCCAGAGCATTGACCAGTACATAGAACACAAATATTATAAATGAGTTTGTGAAGCAGCTGTCCACGAGGCTGTAAACAATTATAGGAAAAACGCTGGTATTGAACATCCCCAGTTTTATTTATTCCTTATTCCTCAGGACACAAAATATCTCAAATCCTTAAAAAAAAACGTGCAGCACCCGTGTAAACATCTGAATCACACCAATGTCATATGCAGTAAAGACAGCAAGACAATGCAACACAACTTTAACCCATGGTTTAAAGTCACATTTTCTCTGTTCCTGCGGATCTGCAAGATTTGTTTGAGATGTCAACAGAAAACAGCTGTTGTCATCATCTAACTGTATCTTTAGTAAATTTACAGGTGACTAGGTGAATTCTCTAATGGCAGTTCTGTGTATGGAAATACTGTGTGGAGTTTGTGTTTTTAATATTAATCAAACAACAAAAGATCATAAAATCGCTCACTCTGCTCAAGACTGAATAGGCTACTAATTTTTTTCCAGTTTAGTAACTGAAAAGTACAGTTACATGCATTAAAAACCTGAAAAGCAGTGTTTATTTTCCTAGTATCTTTGCTATATTGTATTAATTTTGCTTGTAAAATTTTTTCTTTTCATTTTATTTGACAGTGCGTTTTTACTAATCGTTTCATATACCGAACCATACAGAAATTGTGACCTACAAACCAAAATGAACTTTGAGACGTCTGTATTGTTGCACTTGCCAGTGTGTATATATAGATCTGTTCTCCTTTCTATGACAGGGAATGACAAATGCTCTTCTGGCCATCCACAAACAGCACGGAATTTTGGGTTTGTGGAGGGGAGCAAGTGCAGCGATCCCAAGGGTTAGTGTGGGATCAGCGGCTCAGCTAGCTACGTTCTCTGCCTCTAAAGAGCTAGTCAATGACTTGCAGGTAAGAATAGTATAATTTGTATTTAGCTGAAATACAAGCTGGGTCTTGATGTATATAATTCCTACAGACAAAAATGCTGAGAATAATGCTTGATAAAGCATATAGTTTGTTACTTTCCAAAATATGATTATTTGCATTAACTTCTGTCATGTGTTTTATATTTATGCATTTACAATGTTACAATGTTTAATGTTTAGAATATTTTTTCCCAAGGCAGCCAAATGTTAAATTCATTTACTGATTGCATGAGTAAATTCGTATTTGTCCAATAAAACCATTCCCTCTGCCAACCTACAAACAAATGCTATGACTAGACATTGTAGTAGAAATTGGTATTTACCGTCAAACAAGACGTCCTTCAGTTTTTCCTGCCACAACTTACTGTTTTAAAAGAAAATATGCCAACAAAGGAAAGACTATCATGTCATAAAAGGCATGTTTAATGCTGTAAAGCCCTTAAGTGCATTGGCTATATACCATTGACAAAATATAAACGGTAGTAATTATTTGACAGTTACTTGATGATAATACTCATGTTGTCCAGAATGGTGAACAAAATGGCGTAATTTTAGGTAATTTATGCAGTAATTTCTAAAGCATATGGACTTGAACAAAAACTTAGAAATACCAATCTATATTTAAACTGTTTTGTAAAATGTTTTAATGCTGCAAAATAAAATGTTATACACTAATAAATTGAAAATACAGTTCAGTATTTAGGGGTTTGTATTTTTTGTGCTAAAGACAAGCAAGTGATTGAATGCTATCAGTATTTACATGTATGAAATGACCTGAGGGATATTTCACATACAGTTCTATTAATGTCACCAGTTCACAGAAGAGTTTGTGATGTTTACTAACAACATGTGTAGATGATGACAGAGCTTTTTAAGTAAACTATTCCTGTTAAAACAAACCATTCAAGAAAACTCTTTTTATTATTATTATTATTTTCTGAAACAAGCAATGTTTTGTTAGTAATCAATTTTTTTCTTTCGGTATCTCCAGGTGTTCTCTGAGGGCAGCTGGTTAATTGCTCTCAGTGCCGGTATGATTAGTAGTGTAGTGGTTGTACTAGCTATGACTCCTTTTGATGTGGTCAGTACTCGACTCTACAACCAGCCTGTGGACCATCTTGGCAAGGTGAGGAATTATATCCAAACACATCTGCCTATTCATAAATCACCCACAAATTGCTAAAACTGGCTAAATAAGGCATGCATCTTAATTGTTGTATTTTCCAATGCAGGGGATATTGTACAGAGGCTTTGTGGACTGTTTCTCTAAGACACTGAAGAAGGAAGGTATGACTAGTTTATATAAAGGCCTCGGAGCATCCTACTTCCGCCTCGGACCTCATACCATCCTTTCTCTGCTTCTCTGGAACGAGCTTCGCTATTTGTACCATAGCTACAGCTAGTGTTTCGCTATTGCCTGTATCAGTAAAATATCAACTGATTTTATCTAACTTGCTGATTAAGGTCCAAAAAAAAAACCCTTGCTATATTGTTAATGTAGTTCAGGCATGTGATCATATGAGGACAAAAAAGAAGGAAGACGAGAACCCCCATCCCACATATATGTGTTAATTAATACAAATAATAATTCTAAAAATAATAATAAATATTATTGTTCGTATAAATATTTGATATTGGCCACACAATTTAAGTTTCACTTTCTTATCAGTTTAAAAGTCACATAAGTAATATTTTTTTAGGTTTATAATTTGTACCTCAATGTCGGGACAGAGGCATACATCACTGCTAGATGGCACCACTAACTTGGTTAGTTCTCTTGTGTTCACAGAATATAAATTTTAGAATAAACAATCCACCCTGGAAAAAAATATCATACATCGCTAAATAGAGTTTATCATTTTCATATTCTCTTTCCTTCGGCTTAGTCCCTGCTTTTTAATAGTTTTAACTAATTATAAAATATATTTTTTATAAATGTGTAATATCTAAACTTATGAAACTTTCAGGTATTAAATTAGGCTGTAGCACTGAATAAATTAAGCCATAAGGACAGATGACTTGCAGAGGATAATAACAAATGTGTGTCCCGCAGCTTTATTTATGATGGCCTGTTTCCACTGAGTGTTACAGCACGGTAAGGGTCACCTTTATCAGGTTTGCATTTCCACTGCTAAAAGGGTACCAATGGTACTCTTTTGGTGGGTGTGGTGTACGACAAAGTTTCAGACGACGTCATTCTCGCTGGAGGAAATGTCTACAGTAAAGCTGTATGGGTTGTTCACATGTCATATGCACTTCTCTCAAAACAGATGCTTTATACCCAAATACTTGTGTATAAATGTTCATTACTAACTTTTCTATGAACATAAATTATAACTGCAGATCAATGACAGTGCGAAATAGCCTACTGTAATGTCTGCAATTATATAAAATAAATAAATAAACATATATGAACACATACAGACCCTTACAGTCTCCGATGTTACCAATTACAGAAAAATGACACACTTATTAAAAACTCTTGTTAAAAAGTAATCCCGTCATTGCGAGTTCATAATTGTCCAAAAAGTGATGACAATAATTAAACATGGCAGTTTGTTCTTGTTTTAGGTTGTTGAAACAATCATTAGCTGTTTTTTGCAGCTTCTCCTTGGATTTTTCGTGCATCACTCTCGCGTTTGTTTTGACAGGATCGGATATCAGAAGCACTTTAATAATCACGTGCACATTATTATTATCTGCTCATTATAGACGCGTGACAAGCACATGCAAGAAAGCGAAACCGCTCGCGCTTTAGACGGCCTTGTAAAAAAACTATAGGGCAGATTCTGCTCTTCTTGGCTTTGTGGCTGTTCATCAAGACGAAGACAAGATTTGTTTAAGCCCGGGTCGACCATTGCTCGTTAATATATGTGTTGCTGCGTATTTAAAACATGGCGGTTTCTTTGTTTTCATTCTGGCTTGTCCACAAGCGAGTGATGTATCTCTGTAAACATGGAAGCGGTCATAAAATTGTAACTAACTGAACCGTACCGTACCATTTAGTGGAAACGGGCCATAAAACTTATATTATTACAATGACAAATGTCGTAAGTGCAGTATTACAAATCTTGTTGCTTGCACACAAAACTTAACTCTTAAATATACTTGGCACATGCGCAATACTTCTCGTGTGCTCTCAAATATACGCTGCTTCTCATGTACTCACAAATACATGCTGCTCGCATGCTAAATGCCATGTATACACAGAGCCTAGGCAGGTCTACAATAACATCCCTGAATGAAGTATAGAATAAAACAGTTACTGCTTCTTGTGCACAATGACAAACAATGTCGGGGCAAACCCTTAGGTCACCTACTTTAATAAAAAAAAAAAAAAAAAAAAAAAACGGGTTTATGCAAATTACAGGGGTCATCTCATTGAGCTAAAAAAAATACAAAAATGCATATTTTTATGGAAGAATCACATCCCTGGTAGTAAGTGTCTTTATACACTTACACATTTACAATGCAGCAAGGTCTTACTGCTTTTATCAAACGATCACTACATACTAAGATATAATAATTTTCTTTAGGATGAAATGTACTGTACTGATTTTATACATGTTTGTTTCAAGTAATGTCATGGAAGGTACTGTATGTTTTGTGTACACTAAATAATGCAATTTAACATTTCTTAGTTTTCAATTTTGATTGGTTGATGTTTTCAAGGGTCAAGATTATTGAACGATTGGCTATCAATACAAAATTGTAAAATGTTTGATGACTACAGTAGGGTTCAAGAAGACTTTACAAGATGGTATTTTTGTAAAAAAAAAGATATATTTTAGAAGAAATTATGTCTTCAAACACAATAACGTTGAACAACAGACAGAACCATTTATTTAAGACTTGTTTTATAATGACTTTTAACCTTGTTTTGTTTTGTATGAATCACATTGTATGAATTTACAAGGATTGTACATGTTTAGTTCTCAGACAAATAGTATTTTTCTTAACAGCTGCTAATTATTGATTATGATGGGAGGAACAGATCTATTTCTGAGTAGTTTGAAGTTACAATGAAAAATGGGTGAGTAAAAAATTGCAAGTAAAATATATTTATTTTTTAATCATCTTTTTGTGTCTATAAGAATGCTCTATTTGTTTCAAATTTGAAACATAAAATGATCAAATCAATAGAATTACTCATTGTTGATTATACAATTTCCAGCGATTTAACATTGATGTTATTTGAAGGGATTATTAAGACAGTAGAATAAAATTCTATTTAAAGGGAGATTAACTCATTAAGTCACCATTTGCCTTAAATTAAATGAGCTGTACTTAATGTTTGAAACTTTTGTTTGTAAAACAAAAGTAACTTATCTTCATTATCATATTTACTAAAAGATATATAGGTACATGTTGGGTTTGTGACAATATATAATAAATTATTTTTAAAAGAATGCCTTGTATTTTCTATATACCTGACAATAACACTGACATTATGCTGCAATGATAATCTTATCATCAAAAAGTGTTTGGACACATCTGAATGTCACAGTATCAATCAAACCTTTAGTGTATTGTGAAAGCACATAAGAGGGCATTTAAGGCAAGTTGTTAAAGTCTGTTAAACCAGAGATTCAAACTAGAATTCTAGGTAAGTTGTTAAACATTAGTTTTGTGGTAAATGCATACCTTTGATAACCTTAGGAAACTTGTACTGAATGAATCAGCATATATTTGTAACACGTTGAGTAAAAACCAGTTTTCACGTCTTGTTAAAAAAAATATGTATCTTTTATTTCTTTTTACATTTCAAGATTCTCTATTTATTTACATAACCTTATCTATGAATCAAACAAATGCAAAGAAAAGAGAAATCCAGAGAGTCTAGCTTTTCAGATACAATGTTGTGAAAGTTTTTTTTTTGTGGACCCTCTGCATTAAGCATTTACCCGAATACTCCCGAGTCTAGTAGACGCAAGGACTGCAGAACACCCTGGAAGTCTTGTAGTGTCCATGGTATAGCTTCCATATTACCAGCGGCACTGCTGCTGAGAGGACTGAAAGAAATTATTTGAAATCAAACCCTCCCGATGAACATTATAATGTGGCCTGTATTTCAGCATCTGTATATACCATTAATACAAACTTATAATAATTTCATTTAAGGCATCTACCTAATTCTCCACCCAAGCGGAAAAATAGAGAGGAGGAAGGTCTAACCTGTATGTTTAGCCAACTCACTTGATAAAAACAGGATCATTGAAGGTCACTAAGATGTCAGTGGTGAACTGAGGAAGGCGAAACAAGCACTGATGGACATTCACAGTGTTCTTTGCCTGTAAAAAAAATAATAATTAAAAAGTTGCTAAAATTCATGCTCAATAAAATAAAGCAAATGACTAGTGTCAGATACATACTTTTGATCAATTCAGGTTTTGCAATTCAAAAAACCCCAAACCATTCATGCAAATTTTTTAGACTAGTGTCAGCAGTTGAACCGTTGATCAACTAAGGTTTTGCAACACAAAACAACCCAATTATCCCACACAAAGCATGTGAATCATCAGTGCTGGATGAGGAAATTGCTGAGCTCAAACAACACGATCTTACCACAGACCTAGTTAAGGGATTGATTTCTTTGTATTTGTACTTTATTTACAATAATTACAACAGCAAAAATATATATTTTTACTCTTAATTAAAATGACATTTATGAAACATTATGATGTTTATGTACAGCAATTTCCTATTTTAATGGACTATTGTTTTTAGACATTTATAAATGTATAACCCTTGTTGTGGGCTAAATAATTGCACTCTTTCAGTGTTACATACTACCTTTTTTTTTTACCCCCAATACAAATGTAGTGATATGGGTTGTAAAAGGAACCACATACCTCCTCATTGAATTTAGAGACAAGCTGAGCTCCAGAAAGCAGCCATGCAGAGCAGCATTCCTGCATAGATATCTCTGACTGAGGAACCTGCTCCACCGCTCTGACCTCCCATGTGCCATTCTCTGTCGCCTTGTTACTGCCAGCCACATCCTCAAAGTGATATCTATTACAACACAGACCACAGAAAACAGTTTACCCACATCTACATTTGTATTCATAACCCAATTATGAATGATCATGTGACATTAAAGACAGGAGAAATGATTGCTGAAAATTTTGCTTTGAATCTCAGAATTTAATTATATTATGTTTGTCATTATTATTATACTATGCCTAATATGTCAATTTAAAAACAAAAAAGTGTCTACAAATAGGTTCAAATAGGAGATGTGTCAGTAAGTGTAAATATTTTTTATTATAACTATATAAAAATATGGCACTATGTAGTTCCTCGTACAAAATGATTTTTGAGATTGTTTGATTTTCTTCTTTATATGCACGATTTTGCCATCGAAGTGTTGTATAATCGCAATATCACACTTGTAGCAATGCGATATTGCTGTATATCATTACTGGTGGGACACACAGTTTGGGTTAAAAACAATTACAATTACAAAAACAATTGGATCAGAGGACCAAATCTGGTCATGTTGCAACACTGTTCAATTCCCACCTCTTACTGGGAAGCAGGGGTGCAACGGTTCTCGGTTATATAAAATATCATCCTGTTGTCCTCCCACAGTTCAATATGCCCTGTTATTCATGGTTCAGAATTATATGCATTATTAATACTGATTTGGTGATAAAAACAACAACAGCAACAACAAAACTTCTACCTCCTGAATTCACCACCGTAAAGTATGCTTCCGATTACGTTTCACATGCAAAGACCTGTCCAAGCACCAATTGGTGTATAAATCTGTAGTTGATATCATGTTTCACCAAGTGTCGGTGACTGGAGTTTCTGAGAGTTCAGCATGACAAGCGAAGGAGATTAAGCGCAAAAGTGCAGGTGAGAACAAAACACATCTCATTGTGGTCAGTGTTTTAATACACACTATATGTAAATTCATACAGACACAAAAAAATGACAAGAGAATATTTTCTTGTAAAAAAAGTCAAAAGATAGCCTAGATCAGTGGTCACTAATAGGTGGACCGAGGTTCCTGTCTGGACCCATACAAACTCTATATCTACAGCATAGAGGTCTGTTTTTTCGGTCCTGCTCCTGCTTGGTGTTATTCCGCACCTGAGGTCTGTTTTTTGTACCTTAAATGATATAAGATGATTTTGTAGATCCTGGATCTTTTAATCTTGATAACTGATCTCTGACTAATTTGGTTCTTCAAACAAGTTTGCAAATCAGATTAAATGTCTGGATGAACTGATCTGAGATTGCTGCGTGTGTTGTGAAGGACAGATCTATCCATCCTCGAAATTATGATCAGCAATGCAATGATTGGCTGATGGCACAACGTAATGACATGATCTAATTAATATTCAATTATACATGTGAGCAAAATTATAGGCTTTAAAATTCGCAGTATACAGTTTGTTAAATATTATTCGCAATAACTACACATTTGTTGTGGGCTGCAGACTTCACACTTTCATGCATCAAGAGTATTTAGCAATTTATTTAATTTTACTTTACAGCAGGCTTTCCTTAGTATAGTAGGCTATTAAAATTTCTTTAACATGTGGCATAACTAGCTGTTTAAATAAATTTTGCATCAAAAAAGCATTTTGTAAAAAGTAGTAAAGATGTCTGCAACATGTGCATGACTGCATTATTATTCCTTTATATAAAAAAGTTGAATATTGTGCATGTCTATTCTCATAGACAAATTGTACTAAAACTGGGTTGGTACCTTAAAATAGTATGATTTGAAAAACTGCCATATTACTAAATGCTCTCTTTAAACCCCTTGGGAAAAAACACACCCTGTGACAATTTTTGTACTTTTATTTCGGAGTGTAGATTGCATTTAAAAATTAAAAGTTTTAGTTTGATTTTAAAACTTCCATTATATATACTTTAAAAAAATATATATACAGTTGAAGTCAGAATTATTAGCCCCCATGAATTATTAGCCCTCCTGTTTATTTTTTCTCCCAATTTCTGTTTAATGGAGAGAAGATTTTTTTCAACACATTTCTAAGCATAATAGTTTTAATAACTCATCTCTAATAACTGATTTATTTTATCTTTGCCACGATGACAGAGAATAATATTTTACTAGATATTTTTCAAGACACTTCTATACAGCTTAAAGTGACATTTAAAGGCTTAATTAGGTTAACTAGGCAGGTTAGGGTAATTAGGCAAGTTATTGTATAATGATGGTTTGTTCGGTAGAATATCGAAAAAAAGAATTAGCTTAAAGGGGCTAATAATTTTGACCTTAAAATGGTTCTTAAAAAATTTAAAACTGCTTTTGTTCTAGCTGAAAAAACAAAAACAAATAAGTTTTCAGAAAGAAAAAATATTATCAGACTTACTGTGAAAGTTTCTTTGCTCTGTTAAACATAAATTGAGAAATACTTGAAAAAGAGCAAAAAATAAAATAAATAAATATATAAATATATTATATCAAATATATATATTTATATATTTTAATACGAGTAATAAATCTGACTTCAACTGTATATAAATAGCCTGTGTTTTACTATTTTTCCCAGTGTATATAATCTATACCTTACTACTGTAAGAAAATATCAGCATTCGGTACATACTTTCAGTATTACTTACTTGAAATGACCCGATATAATCCTGTTTATATGAAATTAGCCTGCTCCCGAGCAGGTTTGAGCTTCTAGAGCTGCTGCTATGACAACAACTCTCGGATGAGTTTTGAAGAACGAAACTATCCTGGATTGTGTCAAATTGTCAATAACCAAATCCAGCTAATTGAGTAATCCACTTACACTGCCACCATTTATTCACACTGTTTACACTCTGTCTGCTTCCTCATCTGACTGTTCCTGGTAAATTAAATGCGCTCTCTTTGCTTAACCTTTATGTTCTGTGCCAACCCGGGTCAGTCAGCATGAATATGATTTAATTTTCCACCGTGGTGCTGATAACGAAGCTCTCTGGAATGAATGTTCATAAAAATGCATTGCTGCCTTGGTAATGCAAGCATAATGCATTAATTGTTGATGTATTAATATTGTTGAAATTGATATGGACTGAGGGGATGGGATGTGTAAATATCCTGATAATGTTTAGAAATCTTTGATTATTTATCTCTACTCGCTAATATAGACACACAATTTTTTTCACCGTGGCAAAAAGATTTGATTGTTAAATAATTGATTGTAAAATAATGATAATGACCTTAATTACCTTAAAAATGCGTGCATTATTTATGTTATTTAAAATATTTTACAAATGTTATTTCTACCCCTAACAAATAAATATACCAACAATCCATTATAAGAGAAATAATTTACTGTGCTCGCCACAATAAATTTGTTTGGTCAAAAGTTTGATACTGGGGCTCCACATGTACATAAGTATTCACAGCCTTTGCTGTGATGCTCTAAATTGAGCTCAGGTACATTCTGTTTCCACTGATCATTCCTGAGACATTTCAGCAGCCTAATTGGATTCACCTGTGGTAAATTCAGTTGACTAGACATGATTTAAAAAGGCATACAGCTGTCTATATAAGGTCCCAGGGTTGACTGCATGTTAAAGCACAAACCAAGCATGAAGACAAAGGAATTGTCTGTACTCCTCCGAGACAGGATTGTCTTGAGGCACAAGGCTAGGGAAGGTTACAGAAAAAAAAATCTGCTGCTCTGAAAGTTCCAATAAGCACAGTGACCTCCGTCATCCATAAGTGAAAGATGTTTGGAACCACCAGGACTCTTCCTAGAGCTGACCGGCTTATCTACGCTGAGTGATCGGGGGAGAAGGGCCTTAGTCAGGGAGGTGATCAATAACCCGATAGTCACTCTGTCTGAGCTCCAGCGTTCTTCTGTGGAGAGAGG
>CAIGQZ010032318.1:16549211-16559698 GCA_903798205.1 Danio tinwini
TTTTCCCCTCTACACCACTGCCACAGCAGTGACGCTCAGCCGAGCTCATATACACTTCCACCTAGTCATTCATTACTGATACACTCCCCCAGCACTGCTAAAGCAGTTAAACGTCTCTGTGGAGGCGTATTATTATTATTATTATTATTATTGACTTCCAACGCACCTCTGCAGCAGCAGAGACGCTCAGCCGAGCCTCTTTCCCCTCTACGCCACAGCAGTGACGCTCAGCCGAGCTCATATACACTTCCATTTAATCATCCATTACCGATACACTCCCCCAAGCACTGCCTAAGCAGTCAAACGTCTCTGTGGAAGCGTATTTTTCCTTCTATTGCTAACTTCCTACGCACCTCTGCAGCAGCAGAGACGCTCAGCCGAGCTTCTTTCCCCTCTACACCACTGCCTCATCAGTGACGCTTAGCCGAGCCCACATACACTTCCACCCAGTCATTACTGATACACTTCCCAGCACTACCAAGTAGTCAAAACAGAAGTGTAACTTACTTTTTGACTACCATCGCACCTCTGCTAAACAGAGACGCTCCACTGAATCTCATTCACCCCTACAACACTGCCTCAGCAATGACTTTTTTCCAGTACTACTTCGTAACACTTATACCCTGCAGCCGGTTATCTCTATACCCAGCAGCCGGATATTGCATTTTTCTTTATTGTCTTTTGGGGGGTTCTTCAAATACGCGGCTGCTGTCCCGAGTAAAAGCATTTTGGGGAGTTCTCGAGATCTACCTGAACTCAAAGCTCCCCTCTCGCCCCACAAACGGGAGGGAGCCCAGGCCTCAAGGACCTTTTGAGCTCAGGGCTCTCTCCCGGGACAGCATGCCAAACTTGCTTATAATCAATCATCAGCTAAGTGTGAACTCTTGAAGTGAAGTTTATTTATAAACTAATTTCGAGAGGATCACGTGATTATGATTGAACACGGCTGGTCATGCATTAACCATGTATGACCAACCAATCAGACGATTTCTAACCCACTATAAAGCGTTTCTTACTACAGTCATCTTCATTAGAAGAATCCCCCCTTCCACCCCTACTCCTCCTCTTTTCCTTTCATAGGGCGGAACGATGGCCCAGTGACTAGCACTGCGGCTTCACAGCAAGAACGTCACCGGTTCAAGTCCTTTAACAGACTGGCTGTCGTTTGTGTGTGAAGTTAGCATGTTCTTCCCGTGCTTGCGTGGGTTTCCCCCGGGTTCTCCGGTTTCCTTCCACGTTCCAAAAAACATGCACTACAAGTTAATTGAACAATCTAATTTTAGCACTAGTCAAACTTTTATCCATCAGCATACCTCTCCGTAGCGACTATTTTCTGTCATCAACTCTTACAAAAGGGGGGAGTTCTCGAGATCTACCTGAGCTCAAAGCTCCCCTCTCGCCCCGCAAACGGGAGGGAGCCCAGGGCTCAAGGACCTTTTGAGCTCAGGGCTCTCTCCCGGGACAGCATGCCAAACTTGCTTATAATCAATCATCAGCTAAGTGTGAACTCTTGAATCATATTACGTTTTAATCAATTATGGCCTTTGGTTTTCATGTAGACTGAGAATCCCAAGGAAAGTCTATAAAGGCAGGCCCAGATTAAGAATTCAGAGGCCCCTGGGCACAATGTCTTGTAGGCCCCTTACCTGCCGCACCCCTATAGTTGTATAAAAAAAATAAGATTTATAAAATTAATCTATAATGTATTGCCCGCATTATTTAAATTAATGATATACAGTACATATATTTCTAGTCTACAAAGATTTAACTTATTTTCAAAGCATTTAAAGAACACTTTGAATAAAAAAATACTAATAAAACTAGTGAAAATAATGGATTTTAATATACTTATTCAAGTTCACAGAAGCAGTACAAAAAAAATTATATTTAAGGGTATTTTTAATGTATAACTTCTACAAACTTATAATGCATATGATTTGCATATAACACCTCTCCAATCCAGTTCTATGAATCTGAGTCTTCCATAATACACTTATTAATGATACCTACTTGTCTTCCTCGTGATGAAGAGTAGGCAAAATCTGATAGGCTATGTAGTGGGGGGAAAAAAGAAGAACGCTGGATTCGAACCGGGTTCATGATCGAACGCATCAAACCATGATGCCAAATGCTTTACAAGCTACACCACTCACACTGCTGTTAGATACTCTCTCTAGTTATGTTGTCTCTGTCAATCAAACGGTGACGGGAATCACCTAACTAGTTTATTCCAACGAGGTGCGCTATTTGCACTTAGCCTAATAGGGGTGCGTTTCTCATCACAACACCTGTTGCACAACGCGTGAGCAGCGCCTATATTTTCTGACATGCATGTTCACAACCAGGATTCATACCGGGAGCGGCAACACGAGCAGCGCATCAGTGTCAAGCAGGGCCGTGTGAGAGGTGCTCGGGTATGTTTTCTGCGGGCATGTGTCAGTTTGTTTTTGATTACATTGCTTTTACCAGCGTTGAATCGGTTGCAGATAGAGAGAATAACATCTTTATAAAACGACAAGTCTTTTACACCGTCTTTATTATAACAGAAAAAATATATTCACCAGATGATTTTTCTGCATGAGGAAATGGATGTGTGGCGTGAGAAAACTGTCAATTGCATGACTCTCACACAGATTGCATGAGAGTTGGCAGCACTGATAGACATACACTCTATACATATGCACACATGATACACTCTATGCATCTGCACACATGTCAGGGTCTGGGATAGAACCTGGGTCTCTGGGATGAAAGGTGAGTTACCTAACCACTGCGAGCGAAAGGATATGAGGCGGCCTGTAGGATTGAAATCAAACTTTGCTTATCAACACATACATAAAACACGTGCATATACACCTATACTATTAGATGTTCAAAACAACATATATAAAACTTGTGCATGCACATATAAACTTCACGCATGCTTACACCCACATACACACGCACATACATATAAACTCAATCCTCGCATAAACACCCACATACACACGCACATACATATAAACTTGATCCTTGCATAAACACCCACATACACACGCACATACATATGAATTCTGCATGCAAACACACCTATACACACTCGCACATACAGTAGGTGAGAGTTATGCTGTTTAATATGACCATTACCGCCGCACAATCTGACACCGCCGCATTGAAAAAAAAGGAACATGTTTTTTAGGTATGACCGCAGTTTGCGACTATGCCGCCAGGTGGCACAAAGGGACGGGATGCAAACTGACAGAAATGACCTATACTTTAGCTGTAAATACTCTACTACTTGTAAATAATGATAAACAATGAAACATAGCATTATAATTCCTTCATTAATCATTAAACAGACAACTAGGCTACATTATTTAAAGGAATAAAGAATAACAAATAACTTTTTGGGGTGAAGTGCTTTAAAACAAGTCCGCTATAGTATGCTTCAGCACCAAAACACAAGTTGAGATTGTGTTGGTCTGTTAAATAGAATAATAATCTAGCCTAAATAAAATTTAAGTGAAATATTCACCATTTCAGATAAGCGATATTCCTGGTCAGAGTTTGACACAGACAAGTTGAAAAACCAGCGCTGATGTTGATTGCATGTGCTGCCTGGAGCCGCGTCATAAACTCAACAAAAAGGCTATATACAGTACAGGCATATATAATATACATTTTTAAATAGCCTATGTAGTCTAATTTACGAATCAAAGAAATCCAAAGTTTTTCTTGATGTTTGCATAATAATAACTTCGCATCAAACTGAGGCTTTCATTTTACAGCTTATAAAACATGTATGCAAATTAATGCAATATGATATGTAAACAACAAAATTGTTATATGCTATGTAGTAGCCTATGCTTTACAAAAAGTAAACAACATATGAAGGCTTGTCATTGTCTTTCATTACACGCAGCGCGCGCATGAACCGCAAGTGAGACCGACCGTCAAGTCACAAAATACTTTTTAAACCAATGTTTCTTCTTATTATTATTATTTAATGTGAACAACACTTAATAAAAATTTAAATGTACTTATTACACAACCTTATTGTGCTTCAGCAGGTTTGAAATTTACTTGCGGTGGTAGCCGGATTGAAACGCACCATTTACCCACTCGCTTTCCATATTATTTAAAGTATATTCACACGGCTAATATAGGACCAATGTTTCCTTACAAATATTACTGAGAACATTACATATTCTATTGTAAAACATAACATCACTTACAAAAGCTAACACTTATCTAATATCATATATAAAACATATAAATAAATAAATAGGTTATTAACAAATGAAATTTTATATTTAATATAATAAAAACAATATTAATATTTTTATTTATTTAATTTAAATTTTTTATTAATATTATTATTCATTAGCCGCGTTATTCTGTGTGCGGTATTTATGACAAAGATGTAGCTAATATACAATGCAAACATTAAAATGTGCTTTTAGAAACTTAAAATAATATTTTATTTTGGCTATGTTTAGGATAGGGGATAAAATAGCATAAAATGTAAAAAAAAAAAAAAAATAAAAAACATTTAGTCCCATAAACCGAAATAGGCCGGCTATAAGATTTTTTTTTCAGTGATATGCAGACCAGGATTTTGTTGCATTGTGAATTATATTTTACCACACTATAGACTAGCCTATGCCGTGAACAGGTAATAATTTTGCTTTTGAACTAGATTTCCAGTTAAACGCATCCCAGCATTATGGATATATTATTAGCTTAATATTATCGTTATTAGACATTCGTGGGTATAATGCGCTCTTAATAAACAAGCAGATTTTTTTCTTTATGCAGGCTGTTCGCTCTGCATGCATGTGAAAGAGAAATGAACAGAGAATGAACATGCTAGCTGCACGTGCAGATATGCCCATTTATTTAATTTCATAACCGCCTAAATAGGACTAAATAACTATTTACTTAAAGACATTACCAGCGAAACATAGACTGTCCGGCGCATGGTCTAAAAAGCTTTTAAGTTGAATGCTACTTCATCAAAAGCATAAAATAAACTGACCTACCTTAAGCAGATCACTAAAATTATAATAAAAGTAAATTTTGCCGCAGGACATAAATTAGCCTAAGTCCCGCAAGTTTATTTTTAATCATTTAGTTTCAGTTCAGTTTTCAAAATGTCACTGTTCTTTGCAAAGAAAATGTGAAAACTACCTGATAGGTTTTCAATAATCAATATATTCTTTTACTATAATTTTCTTAGAAAAACTTTTTTCAAGCTTTTTTTCTAATATACATATTTTAATTAACATAGGCCTAGTTCATTCTAGAAGTTGCTGTGCATAGAAACATAAGTAGGCTGCCTGTATACCGCCTGTGTGTAGGTAAAAGATAACAAGGAATTTTGTTTCTCCATGTTTGTGAAAAATACTGGAGACATCCCCCTTCTCCCATCTCAAACCAAATGTTTGGCCATTGTAGTGTAATTTTCACAAGCTTTGGAGACTTAACATAAATTCTGCTTTAAAATATAGCGTTCGCCATGAGCCATGACTGTGTTTCAAATGGCATCAATGTTTCAAGTGCACTGCAAAAGGAGCGCAGTTGTAAACATGAAGATTGCTAAAACTGAACTGTAAAAATGCTTTGAAAGCAAATTACACCTAAGAGTGATGACTTTAATGCTTTATTTTAAAAATAATTCCAAGTTTAAACGTTAGAATGTTCTAAACGAATAAGGCATAGGGGGAATAAGTGGGAATAGAACACAGCCAGCAACTATTTCCAGAGGTGTTGCAAGCGTAGAAGTTTCCGACGCAGTGTGCAGATGTTTTTCTGCACACTAACAATTACAATTCAGATAGCTATTGTTTAAAACAAGGTTCAAAATTAGTAAACGCTCTTTAAAACAGAAACTTAATTGAGACATTTGCCAAAAGGCCTTAAACTGATGAGACAAATACTGATACTCCACACGGAGTGGAGACCGCAGTCTCATCTGGACCTGGCTGTAGATCAGATCCAGCTGCTGCGCAGCCTCCTCGCATAGAACGGAACCATTCAAGGTGTTGTAAACTATTTTATCTGACAGACTGGCATAAATAAGCAGACGTCTCTATTCTCACAACGACTTTCTGTTTTCTCAGAATATTGTAAACGCCTGTCCTGCTTATTCAAATTATTTGATTAAATGAATTAAATTGTAATTGACCGGCGCAACATGGAAAGCAGTTTAATATAGGCTTCTCTGAAACTGAATATTTCACTTTAATTTTATTTAGGCTAGATTATTATTTTATTTGACAATCCAGTTCGTGATTCGGCATTGTTGAAGCATAGCGGATTTGTTTTGAAGCATGTACTTCAACTCAAATGTTATTCGTTCTTCTATTTTTTTAGAAAACAACTGACCAAGAAACATATTTAAACAAAGAGACAAACTATATATGAAATTTGTTTTTAAAATATATTTTTTTTCCAAGAAAAATATACGAATTATATTTTAGTTTGAGCCCGTCCACTACTTAACTGTGCGGGTGGATGATTTTCGGTCAGTGGAAAGTAAGGATTTAATTAATGCTTTACTAAATGTTTCACATTCTTATACTTGCAAATTTTTTAATATGTCATAATTTTAAAGATTAGGCTACATCTTGAGCGTCTGATTTTTCCTTGGTGCCGATGTGCTTTTATTACATTTAGATTTCAATGAAATATTAAAATTAAAATGTAAACTAATTATGTTATACGGAATGCCCTTAAATAATGTAGCCTTTGACAGTAAGCATCAGTGTTTTTTTTATCCTTCTTATCAAGCTTCATTTAAAATTTCATTTTTACAAAAGAGATAACAGGATAATGTTGGATAATGACTGTAGGGAAAAAGTGTATATCTAAATCTATTTTTTCAAGATTTATTACTTAAGCTCGAAGTGCAGCGCATTCTTAATCGACGCCCCACTAATGTTTCTGTGGACATCAGGTGCCATCATTAATCGTTTATCAAGTTTAATTTCAAACTGAACCGATAACTAATTTTGATGAACTACTTTTTCTAAAATATGTAATGTTTTAAACTGCGTAAAAATTAGGGATGCAACGATAATAGACTTTGGTTGTACGATTATAGTCTGAAGAATAATCATGTTTTCACAGTTATCACCATTATTAAGCATTTTTTAAAATAACAATAAAACTGCTTATATTTTAAAGTGTTGTTTATTGCTGCTCAGTAACCAAATACAGCACAAAATATTAATAAAAAAAACTAACAATTGTCAACTTCTGTCTTTGGACTTGACTTAAAAAATAAATGGAAAAGTTTGAAACGGCTTGCTGTTAGTTAATCCAATGTGTGTGCGTATTGGCATAACTTTGTTATGAAATCGGCTAATCATTGCATCTCTCTTAATGATATCAGTTCATTGTACAAAAGGCATTTTCTACAAACATATTGAAATGTTTTCGGCTGCTCGCGCCACTCGCTTAATGTCAGGTGACTCACATTCTGTGCAGCTTGTGCTGTATTGAACAGACTTCATAACTATTTTTGATGTCTTGGTCACGCTATTTAGAGCGGCCGCAACAAATTGCCACGGGGGCCGGGTTCGGCCTGCAGGCCGCCAATTGAATAGCCCTGGTCGTCACGTAACCGGGAACGAGTAAGATAACTGCAGACCGCAGTTACTTGCATTCAGTGCATTCATTATATTTTTCTATATTGTACTCATGTGCAACATGTAACAATTTCGCTTTTAAACATATAGTAATCTAAAAACTATTGCCAGTCAAACACAGCACAGCCATCATAGCAAAATGGATAATAATAATAATAACTAGAATTGTACATTTCCTAAAGAAAATGTGAATGGGGTTTGCGTGGCAAATCGATGGGGTACAATGCATTTTAATCGGTTGCTAGGGTGTTCTGAGTGGTTACTAGGGAGTTTAGGGCGGTGATAGGGCGTTTTGAGTGGTTGCTAAGGCATTGCTAGGCGGTTGCTAGGGTGTCCTGAGCGGTCGCTAGGCACCTACTGAGGCATTAGTAGGCCGTTGCTAGGTGGTTGCTAGGCGGTTGCTAGGGTAATTTGAGTGGTTGCTAGGCAGTTGCTAGGGTACCCTAGGTTGTTACTAGGCAAGCCTCACATACATGCTAGGTCAATTGTTTATACTTAGTAAGCATTTGTAGCAAGTTACAGCACTTGGCTAGTCAATATTAGCATGTGGCTAGTCACTGCTAGCATGTGTAGCATATATGAACTTACGTTTGCTAGCATGAGTCAAATGAACCAATCCCCATGTCTCTACGACGTTCTGATGTTGAAATATAGCTGTTGATAAATGGTTGCTAGGGTACTCTGTTTAGTTGCCATGGGCGTGGTTACAGAGTGAAGTTGGGTGTGGTTGGTTGCCTAAGTCAAATAAGCCAACCCCCAAGTCAATAGGACACTGCTATGCAAAGATATGCATGTAGGCCAGTTATAATGGTAGTCTATGAAATGAGTTTGGGGGCGTGGCTTGTGAGCTTCATTATCATATTGAGATGCTTATTGGTTGTCTAAGTCAAATGAGCCAACCCCCAAGTCAATAGGACACTGCTATGCAAAGATATGCTTCTAGACCAGTTATAATGGCAGTGTATTGAACACTTTTTAAGGGTATTTAAATGGAATGGGGGCGTGGCTTGTGAGCTTCATTATCATATTGAGATACTCATTGGTTGTCTGAGTCAAATGAGCCAACCCCCAAGCCAATAGGACACTGCTATGCAAAGATATGCATGTAGGCCAGTTATAATGGCAGTCTATGGGATCAGTTTGGGGGCGTGGCTTGTGAGCTTCATTATCATATTGAGATGCTGATTGGTTGCCTGAGTCAAATGAGCCCACCCCCATGTCTCTATGACACTCCTATGTAATGTTATGAATGTGTGACATTTGTAATGGGAGTCAATGGGCTTCTCGGAAATGAATGGGAGTCAATGGGCCATGTTAAGTCAATGGGGACCACTTTGGGACGTCCTAGCACCCTAGGGGTACAACTTATACCCCCTTTCAGGGTATTTTCCCACTTAGGCTGCAACCCCCTACAGATGTTGTGAATCCTATATTTCTATGAAATTCACACTCTGTGCAGTGAATCGTCAAAATTCGGCTCAATGTTAAGTGAATGGGACATTTGGGATGATTTGGGACCCCCTAGCTCCCCAGGGGTACAACATTTACCCCCTTTCGGGGTATGTACTTATGCGTGCTGTAACCCTTTCGAGATGTGGTGAATCCCATATTTCTACGAAATTCAGTCTTGGCGCTATGACGGTTTCCGGGAATAGTTGTTACTGTGCAGGGCTGTGTTCTAGAAAATGAATGGGAGTCAATGGGGCCATGTTAAGTCAATGGGAAACTTTGGGACGTCCTAGGGCCCAAGGGGTGCAACATTTACCCCCTTGTGTGGTATGTTCTTACCCAGGCAGCAACCCTCTCGAGATGTTGTGAATCCCATATTTCTATGAAATTCACAGTTGGCGCTATGATGTCAAAGTTTGTCCCCATGTTATGTTAATGGGCCCTGCGGGGCCAAAAAATCCCCCACCCCTTATAAAAGTCATAGCACACCATTCCCGATAAGATCGGACGATTTGACGCCACTTTCAAGGGTCTGGGGCAAAAACTGCGGGACTAGTTACGCGCCGAAATTTTGTGTGGAAGAAAAAAAAACAATAATCATAAAAAAAGTGAACAGTAAGAATGGACTTTGCCTATGGCAAACCCCATTAATAATAATAATACAATTAATAACTTTAATAATAATATTTATAATATTAATGATGATGATGAAGATGATGATTATTATAATTAAGAAGTAGGATATTGATTATTTATTTTTTTTAAGTAAGTGGGAATAAAACACAGCCAGGAACTATGTTTTTACAGCTCCAAAGGTGTAGTTTCAGGTGCACAAGTTTGCGACGCAGTTTGGAAATGTTCGTTGAAAGATGGTTTTGGGAAACGCCAAAACAACGAACTGTTTGTAACGACGGAACTTGCGACCTTAGTTGGCTAACGATGGTTTTGGGAAACGCACCCCAGATTGTGAATTATATTTTTTCTCTATAGACTAGCCTTTGCCGTGCAACAGGTAACAGTTTTGCTTTTGACCTAGATATCCAGTCTAAGCACCACGCATCCCGCCGTTATGGATATATTAGCTAAATATTATTGTTATTATTATACATTAGTGGATATAATGCGCTTTTTTAAACAAGGAGATTTTTTTTCTTTCTCAGCATGCGTGTAAAAGAGAAATGAACAGATAAAATGAACAGACGATAATTTGCGGCTCACTTTGCGTGCGTATATGTTTGTTTATTTAATTCATACACAGTAAAATAAGTAGTGTCAATTTAACACTTAAAGTGTTAATTTTTAACACTACTGTAGGTCATATATGGTCCCAATCTATCAAGTGTTAAAAGTACACTGTGTGTAGTGTTAAATTTGCAGTGTAATATTGGCACTTTAAAGTGCTGAATA
>CAIGQZ010032318.1:16569638-16579638 GCA_903798205.1 Danio tinwini
TAATTCAATCCAAACATATGCACATATTATACACTTCATACATATGCACTCTATATACACATACACACTCCGTACAAATACACACATGATACATATACACACACATGATACACTCTAAACATATGCACACGATACACTCTATAGATATACACTCTATACATATGCACACACGATACACTCCATACATATACACACGATACACTCTATAGATATACACTATACATATGCACACACGATACACTCTATACATATGCACACATAATACACTCCATATATACGCACACGATACATTCTATAGATATACACTATACATTTGGACACATGATACACTCCATACATATGCACACATGATACACTCTATACATATACACACAATTTACTCCTTACATATACACACACGATACACTCCATACATATACACACATGATACACTCAAATCAAATCACTTTTATTGTCACATCATCAGCAGCACGTGTGCTATGATGAGTGAAAAGCTTAGGTGCTGGCTCCAGACAGTGGAAAATACAGATAGTGCAAATACAACGACAGTGCAAAAAAAACAGACAGTGCAAATACAACAACAGTGCAAAATACAGACAGTGCAAATACAACGACAGTGTAAAATACAGACAGTGCAAAATACAACAACATACTCACAAGAAAGAAACAAAACAGTGTAAATTTGGCAATGTGACAGTGATGCGTACGATGGATAGGTGTACACATAGTTGTAGGCAGTATTGTTTAAGTATGGATTGGTTAAAGTGCAGTGCATGCTACATCTTTATGGTGTGCAGTGTGGGGTATGGGAGAGTTTGTGTGGGGTGTGTTAAGTGTTCATCAGCCTGATAGTCTGAGGGAAGAAACTTTCCTTCAGTCGGCTGGTGCGTGACCGAATGCTGCGGAACCGTCTGCCTGAGGGTAGCAGAGAGAAAAGTCTATGGCTTGGGTGGCTGGAGTCGCTGATGATTCTCTTGGCTTTCCTCATGCACCTCCTGGTGTAGATGTCCTGGAGGGAGGGAAGCTCACCTCCTACTACACGTCCAGCAGTTCGCACAATCCTATGTAGACCTTTGCGATTGCTGCTGGTGCTGTTCCCGTACCAGGTGGTGATACAGCCAGTGAGGATGCTCTCCACAGTGCAGGTGTAGAACGAGCGGAGGATGTGGGGGCTCATTCCAAACCTCCTGAGGCGCCTGAGGAAGAAGAGGCGTTGTTGTGCCTTCCTCAGCACTGCGTCTGTGTGGGCAGTCCATGTCAGATCCTCAGCGATGTGTACTCCAAGAAACTTGAAAGTGCTGACTCTCTCCACTGGTGTCCCATTGATGGTTATGGGAGTGTGTTCATTCTTCTCTCTCCTGAAATCCACCACCAGCTCCTTGGTTTTGCTGATGTTGAGTGAGAGGTGGTTTTCCTGACACCACTGCATCAGAGTGTGCACCTCCTCTCTGTAGGCCGTCTCATCATTATCTGTGATTAGGCCCACCACCGTTGTGTCATCAGCAAATTTAACGATGACGTTGGAGCTGTGTTTGGATGTACAGTCATGTGTGTACAGGGAGTACAGGAGTGGGCTGAGAACACAGCCCTGTGGAGCACCAGTGTTGAGGATCAGTGTGGATGAGGTGATGTTGTTCATTCTGACCACCTGGCGTCTGCTTGACAGGAAGTCCAGGATCCAGTTGCACAGAGAGCTGTGTAGGCCCAGAGCCTGGAGCTTCACCACCAGCTTGGCAGGCACTATGGTGTTGAATGCTGAGCTGTAGTCCACAAACAGCATTCTCACATATGTGTTTTTGTTTTCCAGGTGAGACAGAGCAGTGTACAAGGTGAAAGCAATTGCATCATCAGTGGAGCGGTTGTTTCTGTATGCAAATTGCAGAGGGTCAGTGTTCGCGGGCAGTACAGAGCAGATGTGATTTTTAATCAGCTTCTCAAAGCACTTGCTGAAGATGGGTGTCAGTGCAACCGGACGCCAGTCATTCAAGCATGTGGTTTTAGCTGATTTCGGTATTGGCACAATAGTAGCTGTCTTAAAGCATGTGGGAACCACAGACCGAGAGAGCGAGAGGTTAAAGATGTCCGTGAAAACCCCCGCTAGCTGGTGTGCGCATGCTTTAAGTACACGTCCAGGGATGCCATCTGGGCCCGTAGCTTTTCGGATGTTCACGCGACGGAAAGATCTCGTTACATCCGCTACAGAAACAGTGAGTGTGCTGGCGGTTTCTGTATCGGCCGCGGGAGCGCGCTGTGTGTGCGCGCTGTCCTGGGTTTCAAAGCGGGCATAGAACGAGTTGAGCTCGTCCGGGAGAGACGCGGCAATGTTCACAGTGGTGGATTTGTTGCTTTTAAAGTCCGTGATGTAATTAAGTCCCTGCCACATGCTCCTTGCGTTATTGGTGTTAAATTGACCCTCTATCTTGTCTTTGTATTGACGTTTTGCTGCTTTGATCGTTTTCCTGAGGTTGTAGTTTGCTTGTTTTTGTTCCTCAGCATTTCTGGATTTATAGGCGGAAGTTCGCACTGATAGGGCTGTTCGAACTTCGCCGTTGATCCATGGTTTTTGGTTGGGGTAGATACGGACAGTTTTTGTTGGGACCACGTCTTCTATGCACTTTCTGATAAAGCACGTAACTGTGTCTGAGTACACTTCGATGTCGTCATCAGAAGCTGCCCGGAACATCTCCCAGTCAACGTCATCAAAACAGTCTTGAAGTATGGAATCCGATTGGTCTGACCAGCTCTGAAACGTCCTGAGGGTGGGTGGTTCCCGTTTCAGTTTCTGCCTGTAAGCAGGCAAGAGCAGAACAGAAGAGTGATCTGATTTGCCAAATGGTGGGCGGGGGAGGGATTTGTAAGCATCCCGGAACGGAGAGTAGCAATGGTCCAAAATACGATCGCCACGCGTGTTTGTGGTGATATGTTAAAAATATTTTGGAGCGATTTTCCTGAGATTGGCGTTGTTAAAGTCCCCTGTAACAATAAACGCTGCCTCTGGGTGTGCGGTTTCT
Organism: Danio tinwini; assembly: GCA_903798205.1. Taxonomy (NCBI): domain Eukaryota; kingdom Metazoa; phylum Chordata; class Actinopteri; order Cypriniformes; family Danionidae; genus Danio; species Danio tinwini. The sequence goes on from CAIGQZ010032318.1 coordinate 16,572,650, forward strand.
TGCTCGTTTATGCTCCCATACAGTTCTCTGAGCGCCTGCTCTGTGTTGGCTTGAGGGTGGATGTAAACAGCCGTAATAATGACCGATGTGAATTCCCTTGGTAGCCAGTATGGTCGACACCGAAGCATAAGGTATTCCAGATCAGGAGAACAAAATGATCTAACTGGGTGTATGTTTCTCTCATCACACCATAAGTTGTTAATAAAGAAACAAACACCTCCTCCTTTGCTTTTCCCTGTGAGTTCTTTCGTTCTATCCGCGCGGTGCAAGGAGAACCCCGAAAGTTCAGCAGCTGTGTCTGGTATCTCCGCAGATAGCCAGGTTTCTGTAAGACAGATAATGCAGCAGTTTCTTGTTTCCCGTTGGACGGAAATGCGCGCCCGTAGCTCGCAAAGTTTGTTGTCCAGTGACTGAACGTTAGCCAGCAGAATGGTGGGGAGCGGAGGTCGAAATCCATGGCCTCTTAGTCTGACCAGGACGCCGGCTCTCTTTCCTCTTTTCCGGCTGCGTTTGCGTCGTCGCCTCGGTTGTGTGGCCCAGACAAAGGGCTCTGTTGTTGTGTTTGTAAACAGAGCGTCGTTGAAGAACTCAAAGTCCGGTTTTCGGTGTGCAACGAGGGAGCCAATTTCTCGAAGTGTGTGTCTGTCGTAGGCAATAAGAGTGTGTACATCCAGCACGAAAAACAACAAAAATACAAGTAAAACATACAAAACACAACGAAGTTCGCTGGGAGCTCGCAACACGGCAGCCATGCTCTGCGCCAAACATTGGTTCTATGCAAACATTGGTTCTATGCATATGCACACATGATACACTCCATGCATATGCACACATGATACACTCCATGCATATGCACTCTATAGATATACACATGATACATTCTATACATATAAACACACGTGATGCACTCTATACATATGCACACATGATACACTCCATACATATACACACACATGATACACTCTATACATATACACACACGCGATACACTCTCTATATATATGCACTCTATATATATAAACACACATGATGCACTCTATACAAATACACTCTACATATGCACACATGATACACCCCATATATATACACACACATGATACACTCTATACATATACACACACGATACACTCCATACATTCTATAGATATACACTATACATATGCACACGATACACTCTATAGATATACACTCTATACATATGCACACACGATACACTCCATACATATACACACGATACACTATACATATGCACTCATGATACATTCTATAGATATACACTATACATATGCACACATGATACACTATACAAATACACACACAATTTACTCCTTACATATAGACACACATATGATACACTCCATACATATAGATTAGATTAGATTCAACTTTATTGTCATCACACATGTACAAGCACAAAGAAACAAAATGCAGTTTAGGTCTAACCAGGAGTGCAATAGCAGCAAGTGCAGGATACAGGTATAAGTTATAAAGTGCAGTTATAGAAAAACTATGGTGATATTTACAAATGGATGTACTATGAACATTATATACAGGTTGTGTTAGCTATGAACAGATTTACAATAGATGGATAAATGTACAGGTTGCTATTAATAATCAGAAGTGTGCAGATAGATAAACATAATTACAAATGTATATGTACAGTGGGTGTGTACATAATTTACAAATGTACATGTGCAGTAGGTATGTACAGTTCAAATAAGTGAATCAATCAGTGCAATGAATATGTGCAATTTTTAAATGTGCAAATGTTAAGTAGTGCAGTGATTATGAGGAGTCTGAGTTATGAGGAGAGTGGGGTGTGTATTAGGGGGGCAAAAAGTCAGTGGGGAGCAAAGTTCAAAAGGGAGACAACTCTGGGTAAGAAGCTGTTCTTTAGTCTGCTGGTTTTTGACCGGGGGAGCCTGAAGCGCCTGCCAGAAGGCAGGAGAGAAAACAGTCTGTCACGGCTGGCAGTGTGGTCCCTGTGATGCGTTGGGCAGTTTTCACCACCCGCTGCAGTGCCTTACGCTCCACAACAGAGCAGCTTCCATACCAGACTGTGACACAGTTCGTCAGGATGCTTTCTATTGTACAGCAGTAGAAGTTCACCAAGACGGCTGATGACAGCTGGTTCTTCTTAAGTTGCCTTAAGAAAAATAGGCGCTGGTGAGCCTTCTTGACCAGGCTGGAGGTGTTGGTGGTCCAGGAAAGGTCCTTGGAGATGTGGGTCCCCAGGAACTTGAAGGATGAGACAGGCTCGACAGCCATCCCATTGATGTGGATGGAATCATGTAAGCCTGTTCGTCCCTTCCTGAAGTCCAAAATGAGCTTCTTGGTCTTGTCGGTGTTAAGGAGCAGATTATTGTTGGTGCACCACGTGGCCAGATGCTGTATCTCCTCCCTGTAGGAGATACAGCATCTGCGTCTCATCATTGTTGCTGATTAGACCAATCACTGTGGTGTCATCTGCAAATTTGATGATGGCGTTGGATCTGTTCACAGGCCTACAGTCGATGGTGAAAAGGGAGTAGAGGAAGGGGCTCAGCACACAGCCCTGTGGTACACCAGTGTTGAGTGTGATGGTGGTGGAGCAGATGTGGTCTGATCTAACATTCTGAGGTCTGTTAGTCAGAAAGTCCATAACCCAGTTACAGAGAGACGTGTCTATATCCAGGTCTCTAAGTTTGATCATTAACTTAGAGGGTATGACAGTGTTGAATGCTGAGCTGAAGTCAACAAACAGCATTCGTGCATAAGTCTTTTTATTGTCCAGGTGTGTGAGTACAGAGTGCAGCGCTATGGAGACTGCATCTTCTGTGCTCCTGTTGCCACGTTAGGCAAACTGATGTGGGTTTAGTGTGGATGGCAGAGAGTCTTTCAGATGTGCCAGGACCAACCGCTCGAAGCACTTCATGATGATGGGTGTGAGTGCTACAGGGCGGTAGTCATTCAGGCATGTTGGGCTGGAGTGTTTCGGCACTGGCACAATAGAGGTGGTTTTAAAGCATGTTGGCACAGCTGCTAGGTTAAGGGACAGGTTGAAAATGTCTGTGAATACCCCAGCGAGCTGTTCTGCACATGCTTTGAGGACGCGCCCAGGAATACCGTCTGGTCCAGCAGCCTTACGCACATTGATCCGACTCAGTGCGGTGTAGACCTCTGAGGAGGTGAGTGTAATGGGTGAGTGTTCGGTTGAGGAAGTGATACTGATGTAGGGTTCATTATTGTCTCTTTCAAAGCGGGCATAAAAGTCATTAAGCTCGTTCAGGAAGGAGGCATTTGTGGCTGTGGGTGTGGAATGGCTGGGTTTGTAGTTGCTGATGGCCTGTATGCCCTGCCACATGCGCCGAGGATCAGAGTTGGAAAAGTGCTCCTCTAGCTTTAGCTTGTAACAGTGCTTGGCCTTTTTGATGCCCCTCTTCAGATTAGCCCTGGAAGTGGTGTAGGCCTGTGCATCCCCTGATCTGAAGGCAGTGTTGCGTGAGGTTAGTTCATCAACAAAAGGGGTTTCTTTGCCCTGAAGGTATCACCCTTAGACAAAGGCTGAGTGTTAAAACCTGCCCATAGCATTTGTATCACATTCTCTCAGCCAGTAGTCAGAAAGACAAAGGTTAAATGTCCTGCATGGCTGATCTGTTCATGAAATGATATCATTAAAAACCAAAGAATATAACTTTTCAGTTGTATGTAGATTATTGTTCATTTGAAACTAGATTATATACATTTATATTTCCACAGTTCCCCCTTTGAGAGTTATTAAAAACTCTCACACAATATAAATTTAAAGCATTCCTAAATCCCTGCAATGGCTTCTGTTTGATAACATAGGCTCCAACTTCCAGTCATGTAATTTGAAAAAGTTACAGGCACATTTAACTTATTCTGTGTCATTTTCAATATCTACGTAGATGTAAGTGTAGATTTCAAAACTGTTCACATGTTTATGACAATCAGTTGTAATGACATAAATCCCACATGATGACACAAAAAATCATGTAGTTAAACTGAAGATCTTCTGAAAGGCCATGGCTTGTGAATAGTGTGCAGTCTTTTGGGAGGTCTGTTTCTTGTAGTTCTTCTCCAGCGCAGACTTGATCTGATGACTTCCTGTCATTCATGGATCGCTTTAGTGATGCTCTGGATCAGAGTGCTTCTTGAGAAGATGCAGTGTTTGTGTTTACCTGCACACAAAAAAACAAGGAAACAGCAGACCAGCAGTATTCGTGCATAGACTATGATAATACAGTTGATGTGTCTATAGTTATTCAGGTGATCGTATAGTGGTTGTGTTAAGATGGTAATCATATAGTGTTGTGTATTTTCTGTCTCCTAATCTTAAAGTTATGACACCTATAAAACAGTGAGGTGAGGATGGACTAACAGATGGGGAAAAAGGGGAGTCTTCACTACAGGGGGCGGCCCCTGAAGCCTGTTGCTTTCAGTTCTGCCCTGGGCTCCTCACTGGTTTGTGTCTCCTGTTCTGTCCCTGAGTGTGGTGGGCAGAACTTTAAAATGTGAGACATAAACTATCATTCAATAAACATCAGTCCTATCAGACATCATAACATTGAATGGGTAGTGATTGGAATATGTGTTAAAACACATTCAAGGCTGTGAGTGGACTTGAGCAGAGTTCCCCAATAAAAAGGAAGAAGTTTCCTTTGTGTATGTTTACAAAGAGTCTTTCATCTTAATTGTAAATTACCTGGAACATTAAGCACTCACAGCCAAAAAAATGGCTAGCACCTCTGTGGACAGATCAATGGATTTAGTGATGAGGGGAGGGGTATGTTGAGGGCAACTAGCAAACTGTTCAGAAGTTGATTTACCCTGTTCATTTCTTTAAAGTTATTTTTATTCTTTCTACATTCCCTCATCCATTGTCCTTTTTTACCACTGTAATGACAACAGATATTTTTCCTAAGACATTTATGATTTGATGTCTTCTCTGTGTTCACCTTACTGGCGGCTGCTTCAATTCTGACTCTATCTTTTATATCAGAGTCTCTTTCCCACAAAGCTAAATTGTTCAGATTATTTCTGAGAGTGGTGGTAGTCCAGGTGATGTTAAGAAATGGCAAAGCTTTTCTGTATTCAGCTGCAAGGCCATCTGACCAGATGCGGAAGTGGTCCCTTATCATTTAGCACACTGTCGGAATTATCAGCTAATTCACTGTAAGTTATGGCTGACTGACAAAATCTCTCTGTGAATTCATTCACAGATTCATCTTTCCTTTGCATACAAGTCACTTTTGACCAGTCGATCTTTGGGCCAACAATGTTCTTTAGAGCTTTCAAAACACTCTCTCTCAAATCATCCTTACTGGCATGCTGTAATTTAGAAGTTACAGCACGCTCAAAACTGTTGAATTCAGATTCTGAGAATTTGAGACATTAGCTGGGTGACTTCTGTTAATGATATGTCATAAACATGCATTTTGCTGATCAGTGCTCTGCTAAACTCTGAAAAATGTGCGTGCTGAAGGTAAGCTTTGAGACAGTCTGTCTATTTCTTTATGTCCTAGTGTTCTGGAGACTGTTTGAGTTTGAACAACTGTTGTGTAAACTCTCAGTTCTTTTAGATCTTCTCCTAGCACCACAAACCTCCACTGAACCTACCGGCATATCATTTACTGACTGGATGGAAATGTCTGTTTCAAAGACAGTTTGTAAGTCAGGATGTTTGTTATCAGGCTGACTAACTTCTTCAATGTCAGTTTTTGATTTCTTGAGGTTTAGTTGTTTTGTCAATGAGGTTATCTTAACATGAAGCTCTTGGATCTGTTTCTCTAATTCTGATTTAGCCTGAGCTTGTTGTTTAGCTAGATAAACTTAATTGTCTGTAGCAGCAGATAATGCCTTTCACATTGTTTTTGCGAATGCATTCTTCTAATGTCCAAACATTATCTGGGTCAATGCTAAATTGCTTTGTCAAATTTAGTCTGACTGACTCTGTTATTATTGAGTCCATGTGCTGTCCTAGCAGCGATTTGAAATCCTGATCTGACAATAACTACCTTTTTCAGTCGTGGGGATCAGTTTAGTATTCTTTCGGAACATTTTGTGAGTTTATCACAAAGTAAAAATACTAAAACTTTTCTGATGAAAGTATAGTAATTTCTTCTCTGGCAAAACAGAGAGTGACAATATTAGCACATGTTGCTAAAACTTCCTACCTGAACAAGAGATAACATAAATTAGCTTGTATCGCTAAAACTTCTCTGGTTGAACAGAGGGTAAACAAATAAAAGAAAATAGCACGTAAGGCTTAACTTCTCTGCCTGAACAAAGGATAACTTTTACTTTTCTATTGAAATGGAGAATAGCTTTTTCTGTTAAACAAACCCTGCAGCTGTTTGTTAACTCTTCTCTGACGGAGCAGAGGATAACCATGTGTATAAACTGGTCTGTATGATTCTTTTATTAGAGTGAAACTCAACAAATCGAGGTTGAGCTGAAAAGATTCAGTCTGAAGTGAAGTCTGATCTTTGTATTCAGGTTGCTTCAATGTTCATCAGGGTTGCAGTCAGCAAATAGTTGAGAATTTGTGACGTCCGCTGAATGACTTCAAAATTGCGTTGAGCTGAAAAGATTCTGTCTGAAGTGAAGTTTCCTTCAGCTTGAAGGTTCAAGTTGATTTTCAGGTGGATTTCAGTCTTCTGTGGCAAATTGTTGAGAATTTGGTGATTTCAGTCTCTATCCGGGTCACAGCACCAAGTTGTTGTAAAAAAAAAATAAATGATGGATAGAAGAAGAGAACCCAGTCCAGGAGACTCGAAACAAGCAGAATTCCTTTATTGAGATGTGTTGGTTAATCTGCAGTCATACAACGTCTTCAAGAAGTCTATGTGTCTGCAGAGCCTACTGGAGGTCTGCAGTCTGCTAGTTTTATCACAAGTCTGATTTGAGACAAAGATGTCCTGTCTATAGTGTCTTCTTAGGAGGAGGGGAGATGGCTAAACAAAGCATGCAAATTCAGCATTGAAGTC
>CAIGQZ010032318.1:16581102-16605551 GCA_903798205.1 Danio tinwini
TATATATATATATATATATATTCACACACACTCCATACATATGCACACTAGACATACACACACATGATACACTCCATACTTATACACACGATGCCCTCTATAGATATACACTCTATACATATGCACACATCATACACTATATATATATATATATACACCTTATACACATGCACACTATAAATATGCACACATGATACACTCCATACATATACACACACAATTTAATCCAAACATATGCACACATAATTCACTCACATATACACTCCATACATATGGACACGATACACATATATGATACACTCTATACATATGCACACTAATACACATATATGATACACTCTATACATATGCACACATGATACATTCTATAGATATATACTCTATCCATATGCACACATGATACACTTCATACATATACACAAGTCAGAGTCTGGGATAGAACCCAGGTTTCGGTCGTGAAAGGTGAGTCACCTAATCACTGAACTACAGGGAATTGATGGTCCCATACAAACGAAAGGTGCACATGATACACTCCATACATATGCACACATGATTCACTCTATACATATACACACGATACACTCCATACATATGCACACGATATGTATACACACGATACACTCTATACATATGCACACATGATACACACTCTATACATATACACGCACACACATGATACACTCCAGACAAATGCACACATGATACATGCTATAGATATACACACACACTCCATACATATACACACACAATACACTATAGATATGCACATGATACACTCCATACATATGCACACATGATACACTCTATAGATATACACTATACACAGTATAGATATACACAATACACTTCATACATATACAAACACACATGATGCACTCTATAGATATACACTATAAATATGCACACATGATACACTCCATACATATACACACAATTCAATCCAAACATATAGGGACAGGCGAGTCTTCGGTGAGGTCCAGCATTCTCCAGCGCCTAGACTGCAGCTCTGCACAAGACGTTTGGCCATAGGAGAAATGGTCGTGCCCAACTGAGCCTGGTTTCTCTTAAGGTTTTTTAAATTCTTCACTTACACCAATTGGTGAAGCTTTTTTCCTCGTCGCTGTCGTCACTGGCTTGCATGGTTCGGGATCTGTAGAGCTGCGCATCGATGGAATTGCTCCACAGTGTTTGGACCCTCAGGAGTGATTATTAAACCACACTGAACTGAGCTAAACTGAACTGAACTTAAACACTGAAAACTGAACTGACACTGTTTCAATTTACTATAAACTTCTATGTGAAGCTGCTTTAACACAATCTAGATTGTACAAAAGCGCTATATAAAAAAAGGGGAATCGAAACCACTTCAAAACATATACACACACATTATCCACATATGTTAGAGTCTGGGATAGAACACAGGTCTCTGGCATGAAAGGTGAGTTACCTAACCACTGAGCTATTAGGACTTGTAGACTCTCAGAGCGAAATATACACACATAATACACTCCATACATATACACACACAAGATACACTCCAGACATATACACACTCTATACATATGCACACATGACATACTCTATACATATACACTATGCATATACACACTCCATACATGTACACTGAGCTACTGGGAGTTGATGGACCCCTACGAGCGATAGGACATGATACACTCCATATGTTTACTCACATGATACACCATACATATGCACACTTGATACACTCTATAGAATCACACTCCATACATATGCGCACATGATACACTCTATAGATATACACTCAATACACTCCATACATATACACACACGATACACTCCATACATGATACACTCTATACATATACACACATGGTGCACTCCATACATATACACATCAGGGCTGCCAACTCTCGCGCAATTGACAGTATTTTCACGCTCACATCCATTTTCTCACACAGAAAAATCATCTGGTGAATATATTTTTTCTGCTATAACAAAGACGGTGTTAAACACCCTTATTATTTTATAAAGATGTTATTCTCTCTATGTGCAACCGATTCAACGCTGGTAAAAGCAATGTAATCAAAAACAAACTGATTCCCACCCATCACCATTTGGTTGACAGAGACAACATAACTAAAGAGAGCAACAGATAGCAGTGTGAGTGGTGTAGCTCATAAAGCACATGGCATCATGTTTTGACGCGATCGATTATGAACCCGGTTCGAATCCAGCGTCTGATGAACACATTCTTCTTTTTTTCCCCCACTACATATCAGATTTTGCCTACTCTTCATCAAGAGGAAGACAAGTAGGAATCATTAATCAGTGTGTGTATTATGGAGGACTTAGATTCATAGAACTGGATTGGAGAGATGTTATATGCAAATCATATGCATTATAAGTTTGTAGAAGTTATACATAAAAATACCCTTAAATATAAATTTTAATACTGCTTCTGTGAACTTGAATAAGTATATTAAAATCCATTATCTTCACTAGTTTTATTAGATTTTTTTTATTCAAAGTGTTCTTTAAATACTTTAAAAATAAATTAAATCTTTGTAGACTAGAAAATATGTACTGTATATCATTTATTTAAATAATGTGGGCAATACATTATAGATTAATTTTATTAATCTTATTTTTAACAACAACTTTAGCAACTTGATGTAGGAGTGCGGTCCCCCCGCCCACCGAACTGTTTGACAGCTGCGTATTAACATGTCTCCGTAGTAACGTGTATAATCATAGCAACCTCAGGACATGCGCACACTAAGCAACCATAAATTAAAGTCTGTTCAGTTAGCTAGGATTATCAATCATCATTAAATGTGATCAAAAGTGAGTTTTACAAGTTTAAAATGTTTTAAAACTTTGTGAATTACAGCGATTTACTTCAGCTTTACTTCATCAACACAGCCGCATGTCAGAACAATTATAAAAGACGCTTTAATCCCGGTTTGTGGATGTTAAATCAGGTTTATTTTGTACATTAACATAACAGATATCCATACAGCAGTGGATAATAATCTGTATTCTGTCACATTTGCATGCAAAAACAGTGCAAAGCTAAACGCGTGCGCTGTGTGTGTGTGTGCGCGCGCGTGTCCACACTTTGTGTGTGTGAGTGTGTATTTGTGTGTGTGCGTGAACTTTGTAACAACATTGTGTGTGACTCATCCTTGCAACTCCACAACATGCATCAAATACTTATTGGTAAGATTCTTACTGTAGTTTTTCTCAGAAACGTTACATGAGATCTTATTCCTTCTTGTTTGTCTGTTGTCTGACGCAGCCGAGGGAGCCGCTGCCAGGCACGTGGAAACGGTGGGCGTGAAGCACTAGCCTTAAAGGTGCAGTACACAAAAACTGCTAACTGATGCTAAATGCTACAAAATAGAAACTTATAAAAGGTATAATAAAAAATCTGCTGGGTGTTTTGAGATAAAACTTTACAGACATATTCTGGAGACACAAAATACTTATATTAAACATGGAAAAAGTGGTAACCTAGGTGCCCTTTAAACATCATTTATTAACCAGACATGGAAAGATTACATGCACGTACCGGTTTCCATTGCTCAGCACCAAACCTGTTTACACTCCAAACAAAGACATTTATACAGTCTTTTCCCGCCTTCACTCAAAGCAGCCAATTTGGATGACATCATTAGGGTCACGACGCCCTGGTCAGTGACAAAAATCGCTGTTCTGTTGTTCATATTTGTATTGGTTGTTTGTTGTGTTGTACTTTAAGTTTTGTATGCATGTTTATTTACTAGCATTAATTTATACTTTTGTTTAATGTCTTTTTATGTATTTTTGTTTTCTACATCTTACATCTTACCCTATGATCTGTAAAATGGTTTAACCCATGGGCGGGGCCAATGATATGAAATGGCCCCAAACCTTCACTCTGTGTGGGTAGTTGTAAGAGAAGGTTGTGTTGGGTGAGTGTATTAGTAGCAGATTTTGTTCAGGTCATAACCTTGATTTAGCTGAACAAGCCTGTAAATACTTTGTAAATAGTGTATAGTTTATTTTTCTTTGAAGTTATTTTGTCACTTTCACCTTTTTGCTGGATTTTTTTTCTTCACTGTGCCAAATAAATCACTCTTCACTTTCACCAGCGGCTTCTGTGACACTTTTTGCCTCCATCCACCTAGTCAATTGTAACAAATTAATAAACAAATAAAATAAATATGGAATCTTAAATTGCTGTATTGTTTTTATTAAAAAAAAATCAATACGTTTTGACAAATGTTTTCTAAAAATAAAATGAGTAATTTTTAATATTTAGCTATAGCCCGTTATGCTATTCAGTTAAATAAAAGTTGGACATTTATGGGGCCATGTAGCATGTTTCTGTGTTGTTGTTTTTTTCTTTTTGTTGTTGATAATCTTTAATATATACTGGGTAGCTATGCAAAATATTTTCTAAAACAACAAGCAGGAATTTGTCTATAGCTCGTTAGTTAATTATGAAGACAAAAAAAAATTAATTAAAATGACAAAAATAAAATGATAAAAATACAAAGATAAAAAGAGCAGCATTTTGCTAAATACAATATTCTTTAGCAGCTTTTCCACTATCGTGCCAAACCGTTCTAAGAATACTTCGGTACAGTTACGGTTGTTTTTCCACTGAGCCTGGAATGGCGTGGCACGATTACAAACCGTTCTCGGCTCGGTTAGACAACCTTGCTGAACTGTGCCGACAGATTCTGTGTTGACGTCGCGGCTCTTTTGCCAAGCTACCACAGCTGGCTCAGCAGAAGCGCGCTAGTCATCAGACATCCACATGTAAACTACACTACATTTAATATAAAAAAATATATAATACAGGTCTAAACGATACAGTGTGAAAAGGGTTTTAAAACCATGGAGCAGTCTCTGGCAGAGAAGGGAGTCACTGGCCCACCAAATTCTTACGAACATATTTGATCAAAATTATTTCATTTACTTGAATATAGTTAACCGTGTATAATATAATTACTAACCAGTCATCTAACATCTCTGCTGCGCATCGAATAAAGACGCTTAAGATCAACAATGTTGCTATATCCATGGAACACGAACTTGCAGACTCCTTAAACAACGAGGAAATAATTGCACTTTTTAAATTCAAAGACCAGACTGCAGCATGCTTGTTTTGTAATGTAATGGCAGCTATACCACCTGAAAGATGGTTACGGCGTGTTGTGATGTTGGCTGTCACCAGAGAAAGTCTAATATTTCTTAAGTTTTTTGGACTTTACATAAAAGCTTTAAGGAATGCCACTGTCCAGGGTACTGTTGTATGATTGTGTTGGATTTAAATTATAGCTTATAAATTCAAGATCAAAATCAATTCGTTTTGACAAATGTTTTATAAAACTAAAATGAGCAATTGTCAACATTTAGCTATAGGTCATTATTTGATTCAGTTAAATACAAGTTTTACATTTGGGGGAATGTAACATGTTTCTGTGTTTTTATTTTTTGTTCTTGGTTATCTGTAATATATACACTGGGTGTCATGCTGGTAGACAAGGAAGACAGAGATGGTCATCTTTTCACAAGGTTTATTCAAAGGTATCATATAAAGTATCACACAAGCAGTAAGGCAAGTAGATGTAGAGTGCTAGCGATCACGCTCTAAGCACTGCGGGTAGGAGCTTGGGTGTTGATAGCTCGCTGTAAACACAGCAGGTAATCACAGGGACATACACAGTTCATCAAGGGGACGGAAAATCCCAAGGGAAACACCACACAAGCCTTCGTCTTGTTGAACAATGAGAGGGATAGAAGTGGTTAGCATCCAAACCTCCATAGGTAATAAGGCATACAGTTCATAAGAGTGAATACAGATTTTCAGTCAATGTCAGATAAGTAAAGACACTTCCCTTTATCAGTGCAATGTACACGAAGACTCAGAAGGAACATCCATGGAAGAGGAGAAGCCGAGGGCGCTTGGAGGAAGACAACCAACAGACTTCAATACCAGTCGATGAGTGAACGGAGGAGGTGAGTTTATATAGTGTCCTTTATTATAATGAGACAGGTGCAGATTGTTAAAACTCCGGGGAAGGTTCACGTGATTAGTTAGGACTGGTTTGAGGGGGTGATCTATGATTTGGTGCGCAGGAACAAGCCGGGGATGTGACACTGGGCAGCTGCGCAAAATATTAGGCTCGTTTGAGGTGGCAAAAATCTGCGCAGAACCCATCACCGGTGATCACCGCAAGATGCATGCCGGTTAGAAATGTGTGCCGAGTTGCGACCGCCTCGCTCTGATGTCATGCTGATGTGCACTGAAAAACTCTCACGATCGCGAGGTGGAGGCCTCGGATTAGGCTTGTTTGAGATGGCCAAAATCTAAGCAGAATCGATCACTGGTGATCACCGCAAGATGCATGCTGGTTAGAAATGTGTCCGAGTTGCGTCCGCCTCGCTCTGATGTTCTTCTTCTTCGTGGTTTTTTATTGGTGGTTGGCATACAACTTTATAATGCATTTCCGCCACCTACTGGTTAGGAGCGTAGATCAGAAGTTAAATTTCTACCCTCTTATTCTTATTAATTTATATTCTATTATATAACCCAGTCTCTCTAAGAAACATTAAAAAAAGCTTTCAATTTTTTATCTCCTACTCCATTACTTAAAGTGCTATTAATATCTATATTTACACTATTTTCCTCAGTGTCTATTATCATCCTATTCCGTTCCCTTCTATATAATAGGCATTTCTTTATGATATGCTCAATACTTTCCTCTTCATTACAATTATTACAATTTCCACTTAGATGTTTTCCTATTCTAAACAGCCCACTATTTAGAGCTGTGTGTCCAAACCTTAACCTTGATATAACTGTTTCCTCACGTCTATTTCTCCCTATTCTGTTTATACCCACCATCCTCTGAATCACAAAAAAAAACATCTTCCTGTTCTTTCTTCCTCCCATTTCTTTTGCCATCTCTCCCTCACATATTGTCAAATAATTGTCTTCATTTCGTTTTTACTAGGTCTTCAAAACATGTCAATATCAGATTTTTTTGTGGCCTCCTTTGCGTATTCATCTGCTTCTTCATTCCCTTAAATTTCAACATGTGCTGGTACCCAGATAAAAGCTTAAATGAGCTCCATCTGTTGAATTCTGTATATTGATTGTAAAATTTCTATCAAAATATCTGATCTACATTTTGTATGTCCTGTTTTAATTGATATTAAAGATAAGCTTGAATCAGAACAGATAATTGTTTTATTTGGTTTGTTTTCTTCTACCCATTGTAATGCCAATAAAATTGCAGTCATTTCACCTGTATAAATTGACAGTTTATCTGATATTCTTTTGTATGTCTTGATATTAAAAACTGGAACACTAAAAGCCACTCCTACTGTATTTTCCCTATATTTTGACACATCGGAATATATTTGAACATATTCATCATAATTTCTTTTTATATATTCATATGTATTTTGTGCACTGGGTTTTGGATCGTCTCTTCCTTCTTTTTTTAACAGTGTCAGATCTACTGTGGGTTGAGAGAATAACCATAATGGGACTGTTGACCAAGGTACTGTAGGATTAGTGACACTTCATTCAAATTAAATTCTTTAATTATTCTAGGTATCACCCATCCAAGGTTTTTGATTTCAATCATTCTTTTCTCCCATGCTGGTTCCAACAGTATTCTTGATAGATGTTGCAGGTTGTGCCCCATGACATTAACCCAATACCTTAAAGACATCTCAGTTCTCCTGATGTCTAAAGACATTCCCCCATTTCTACTTGAAGAGCTGCAATTGGTGTGGATATCACTGCTCCCGTACACAATCTTAAAGCCTTATATTGAACCTTGTCTATTTCTTTTAATAAACTGTTTGCAGCAGACTGGTATACAATGCACCCAAAATCAAACATAGATCTCATCAAACCTGTGTATATTTCTCTTAATGCTACTCTACTAGCTCCCCATTCTTTACCCATTAAACATCTCATCACATTTACAACCTTTTTGCTTTTATCAACCATTTTTTGTGTATGTGTTTTAAAAGTGAGTTTTTCATCAAACCATATACTAAAAATTTAAAACATGACACTCTTTCTATTTTATAACCATATAATTTAAAATTAATCTCTTTAGTTTTTCTACATTTTGAAAATAGCATTACCTTTGTTTTTTCAACCAAGAATCTAAAACCCCACTTGTATGACCATCTTTCTACTTTTGTGATTGCCTCTTGTATTTTCTTTTTAATAAATACTGTTCCTTCCTCGTTTCCAAATCGCCCCATCATCTGCATAAAGAGATACCCCCATGTCCTTTTCAATATCTGAAAACACATCATTAATCATAATAAAAAATAATAAAGGACTAAATATACTTCCTTCTGGTGTACCATTTTCAATTTTTTCTATCCTCGACAATTCTTGACCAACCTTTACCTGAATCGTTCTTTCAAAAAGAAATTCTTTAATCCATTTTAACATTTTTCCTTTAACTCCTGCCAGTCTTAATTAATTATTAGTCCTTCTTTCCACATCATATTGTACGCTTTTTCAATATGGAAAAATACTGAAATAACTTTTTCTTTATTAACCTGAGCTCTACGAATTTCATTTTCTAAACACACAGTCGAATCTGTGGTACTTCTCCCTTTCCTGAAACCGCTTTGATAGTTTCTTATATATCCTCTAGTTTCCATATAATATGTTAGCCTTTGATTAATAATTTTTTCCATTATCTTACTCATATGAGATGTTAAAGAGATTGGTCTATTATCACTTGGAGTTTTCCCTTCCTTTCCTGGTTTATGGATTGGAATCACCACTGCTTCTTTCCAGCTCCCTGGTATTTTTCCTTTTTCCCACACTTTATTATATAATGCTAATGAAATACCTTTTGACAATTCACTTAAATTTTTTAACATTACATAGCATATTTGATCTTCTGATGCTGATAAGTTGGTATTACTTAAAGCCTTATTTAACTCTCCAACTGTTAATGGTAAATTGAGTACATTGTCGTCATTATCATTCTCCTCCCACTTTTCCTTTCTTTCCTTCTTCACTTATGTTTTCAAAACTATGTATTTTGCTGAAAGATTTCACTAACATTTCTTTTTCACTAACATTTTTCTTTTTCTGTAATAGCTATATCTTCCTTATTAATTAACGTTGGATATATAAACTCTCTCCTAACTCCATTCATTTTCCTTATCGTGCTCCACACTTTAAAAATATCTGTTTCCCTCCCTACAGAGTCACAAAATAATCTCCAATATTCTCTTTTTGCTATTTTAATGGTTCTTCTTACATTTGCCTGCAACTTTTTATATTTATTTAAATTCTCAAAGTTATGTGAACTTTTAATTTTTTTTTATGAATTATTTCTTTCCTTTATTATCTTAGTGCATTCCTCAGTCCACCAAGGAACTATCTTTTGCTTCTTACACCCCCTACTTAATGGAATTGATTGCTTTGCTGCCGTTATTACAGCTCCACATATATCCTGATTTAATTCCTCTATATCTTTTTCAATATTAATTAATTTCATTGTCTCGTTATTTATTTCCTTACATTTTCTCCAATCTGCTTTTTTAAAAACCCATCTGACCGGTCCATTTGATTCACTTACTACATTTCTTACTCCGATATCTATAAAAATTGGGTAGTGATCACTTCCTATTGTACTATTAAACTTTTTTAACGTCCCACACTGTCAGAAAAAAGGGTACAGTTGGAGTTCATTTGTGAACACTTGGGGTACAAATGATGAAGTTGTACCCTCAGTGGTTCAAAGTAGCACCTTAAGATACTTATATGTACCGTTTAAGGGTAAAAAAGGTACAAATATGTTCCCAAATGTCAAAGGGTCCATGTTTGGGCCATTTAAGGCCCAAACAAGGGTACAATCACTTGTGTGAAAAAAGAGCAAGTCAACGTGTATGAAATCATCATTTATTTATGTTATGAGTAGTTGGTTATATGGAAGAAATGCACAAAAAACTGTACATTAACAATAAAATAATTTAATTATATAAAACATGGCCTTATAATTAATATTATAAATTTATATTTTTAATTTAAGAAAACATAAATCCCTAAAAATGTGAAGTGAAATGGCTTATTATACAGACCTGTCTTTGATTATCAGATTTAATAAACTACTACAATTGACAAACAAGTATAAAGTACAAAATGTATACAATAGGAAATAAAGATAACCAGATTGGTAAACAGAGTACAACAGGGTAGCATAAATAAATGAATTAATTAATAAAACAATTATAAAACTTAATAAAATAATACTGCCAAAATAATACACCTGAGAACAAATAATAGATTTAAAAGACCAAAACTGGCTGTTGGATATATACAAGATGTATTAAATATCGTGTTTTAACTAAAATGGAGAGATTGAATCCAGCAGCAGATCCGAGATGGACTGGCCGCAGTAAAGGTGCTCTCAGCGGGGGAGAGAATCAGGTAGCTCCCGCTGACAGAGTCCGCATTCACTGCAGCACATCGTCAAAGACGCGCTATCTTTGTAAATAAACTGCCGATTCGAGTTTAACACAACTACATTCTCGCCTGAAATACTCTTAAAACTGAATTTTGTGACACATTAGATGGGTTTGCAGTGGGATATTATTCAATAACTTTTGCTTAGCACTAGCAGCCAGTGAATTTGAATTTGTGTTGTCCAATAGGATTTTTGCCCACGCGGTGCATTCATAACGCCAGCAGATTGTGAACGATGGTTATTCTCCTTTAACTTAGCTGTTTCACTGCTGTTCTGACGTTCTCGACGCCAGGGGATCTTCTTGAAGGACTCGAAGAAGCTGGAATATGCTCGTGAAGACGAAGCACAGACATTTGCAGGTAGGTTTAATGTTAAATAACTTATTGTGAGTATCTGTTGGGTCATATTCAATTCATGTTTAACGTTACTTTGCCTTATGTATGTAGTTAACTATGCCTACCGTCGAGTTACTGGCACGAGGGGACCATTTTGTATGGTTAACCAGAAATGAAGATATGATTTTTCACATAACATGACCGTGAGACAGAGCTCGAGACGCTGACAAAACAGCAGGGAAACATCCAGAAAAACAGTTCAAACACATTGCGTTTTGTTTGGATAATGTCGTTAAGCCTTTATTGCATTTTTATAAATTCAGAATTTCCTTAAAGTTGGTAAGCCAACGTTCATGCTAACGTCCATGTTCACTACGGAAGTTCAGGAATGATTGCCTGTGCCCTTTATGTCTGAAACAATATTACGTTAGCTTCTGCATAAGTTCAGTAAAGTTAGAATCTACGAATCTGTTGCTAACTTTAATGAACTTTCTGCATATCACCTGACCCATGTTGATTTATACCAGTTTTATTTAGCAACGTTACATATTTATATAACGTTATGAACGCATGTCCAAGAGAGTCCTAATCATCTGTCGTGTCAGATCGAGGTGCAGGTCATTTATCGTGCAGGTCATTTATCAAACTTTTGAGTTGCTTATTTAAAAGTTTTTTTTTTTGCTGTTAACCTCGAGCTCACACGGATCATGACTTTTTTACTTGCAGAAAATGAAGTGGACGAGGAAGCAATAGTGTATTAACGTAAGTACAATCATTCATTACATCCAGTATTTTGAATTTCATCACTGTTTATGTTAATAATTAAATCAGTAATAATTATATATACTTTTTTCTTAGGAATTCATTGTGCAGTCTTAAATTAAATTTCTCTCTTTATCCATGAAACTGTAAGGTGAAGTGTTTTGAACTTGAAGTTTTATGATTTTCATTATTATGGACTTACATTTGATCCAATAGGTAATTGCTGCGATTGGTGAGGATGCATCATCTTTTGAGGGTAATGCAAATGTCCTGCATATCCAGTACAAAAAGGTGTGTGACCCTTTTCAGTGAGATCCCACATTTTAAATAAGTTCTCAGTTTAAATTAAAAGTTTAATGTCAGCGTAAACCAAACTGTAGTATCAAATTATAATTTACAGTTATGACTATAAAAAAGTCTAGTAAAAAGACTAGTAAACATTTTCAAAGCTTTGTGGTAATAAACATATGTGCATTTAAGCTTACAACTATTTTTACAATGATAACTAAAGGGAAATGGCAACCAAGAATATTAGATAATGTTTTTAAAGTGAATCACAAATTTCCTTTTTGTTTATTTTCAGTCGTGGTGAACCTGACTGAATGCATTCATCAACCATCTTCAACCAAGTCAGAGCTTTAAGGACAGCTTTACCAGTATTGTGCTAAAGGTACCTGAGCTTGATTAAGAAAAAAAAGCATATCCATTGGCCAAAGTCTACAAAAAAGCAAGAGAAGAGAAGTTTGCAGATGATCTAACAGGTAAAAAATATATATAAATATGCAAATATATTATTACATAAAATTTACATAATAATAATTTTGCTAGATCAAACCCTTATTTCTTGGATGGGATCATTAAGTGCCTTTTCAAGCTGCATTTAGCAAGTTCAAACCCATGGGCCTTATATACAAACCTTTTATAGAGAACATTCCTCAATTTTTTTCTTAAAAAAATGTAATTCATAAAAATACATCAATATCTGTTATTCAGCATTTGCTAATAGTCCAATAGATTTTTTCTTTATTTTAAAAACAGGTCCTTTATATTATTAAATTATTTAAGAGTACTTCATTATTTGATTTTATTTTGCAATAGATTCTGACTCTTATGCAGCTCTAATTCTGCTCCCTCGTATCTTTAAAGAGAAAGTGATTGCTTACAGTAATTACACTGGGAGAGGTTAGGGAACTGTTGGTTAAACACTTTGTAATACTCTGATAGACGTTTTGCAGTTCTGACAGATTTTGCACTGTTTAGTGACATCCTTTTTTTCTTTTCACAGTGGGATGATGATGATGCTCCATACCCAACTCTACAGATGGTAGAAAGTCCTCTGCAAAGCGTAGGAGAATAGGAGTTAAAAGGCATTATTGCATCCTTCGCTGTTTACTGTGTTTTCAACTTGGCTTACTCATGCTACATAAAGAATGCAAAGGACAAACATCAGCAACTCCCCAAGATGGGGCAACAATTTGAAGACAGAGATCCAAAATTACAATCCAAACAACTCAGTGCAGCTGTCAGAGAGAACTGGTATTGCTGGGTTTGCATCAAACAGCAATGTTTGGATCTTTGCATTTACTTTGGTGCATGTGCTTCGAGTCTGTGCATTAGTATTTTAAGACAGTTTTTAACTAGCAGCTATAGACATTTCAATAGTATTGCCCCAATCAACTGAGAAGCAGAAGATGAAAAAATGCTAAGAATTTTCTCTGCCCAACATCCTTAATGAGATCGACACATTCAGGGTTTCAAATTAGACTGTTGACGTGTGCATGTGTGACGGCTAATGGAGAAACTACTCTTTCCTAATGAAATATTTTTTAAATGTCAATACTGAACTGTTTTCTGTGTGGCAAGTTTTTTATACTGGTGTTGTATGATTCATATTTCCATGCAAATACAATAAGAGTTGACTTTGAATGGGGTGTTATAAACCAAGACAGACGGACTTTCAGGCCCTTGAAACATACTCTGCTGATAATCTGTTTATTAAGAATGTTTAGAAGTTTTAAATCAAATGCAGTAATACCGTTTGGTCAAATGTGTTTTTGAGATCTAAAGTTATAAAGGGTATAAATGACTCTTAATGAAATGTTCCAATTTACTGCTGGAAAGAGATTGCTTTGAGATTCTTGATGCTTTTAGAAAATGTAGAATGCAGTGCACTAGCAAAACTGTACTTCATGAGGTCTAGTGCTGTTTTAAAAAAATACTTTGTTACATTGGTAAAAATGCTCAGTGAAATGGGATGTATGTACTGAGGTTCAGAACATTTTTTAATATTAAGTTTTTTTTTTGCTGATTCATAAAATGTTTTGAAACATTTAAACAACTTTTTTTTTTACTTTATGCATCTGGTATGACATAGTGATAGCTTAAAACTTTCATCCTGTGAAAAGATGACAATGTAATTGTTTTAAATCTTTAAATGTGCGTTTGTGATAAAATGTTAAGGTATAAAGTTACAATTATTGTGCAGTTTGAACTCATGGAAAAAAGATTGCTTTGTATTCTTTTAAAAAAATATGTAATGTTTAAACATTCATCCTGTGAAAAAGTTTTATATTTAATGTTTAATAAATGTGAGAAACGAAATTCAATGTGCTGTGTATGGAGTACAAATCTGAAATAAAAGGGTACAAAATGAATCCCTATGGAAGAGAAATTGTACCTTTTTTAAAGGTACATTATTGTACCATAGCCCAAGTAAGGTACAAATTAGTCAGCAGGGGTACATATTTGACCCTTGAAGGTACATGCTGCTAGGGTACAAATATGTACCCATGTAAAAGGGTACAACAGGTGTACCCTTGAGGGTACTGCCCCAGTGACAAGCCATTGTACCCCTTAAGGTACAAATTTTGCACATTTTTTCTGACAGTGCAATTACATATTCCTGCTAACATTTCAGACATAATTGTAATATCAACTGTCGTTTCCTTCCCATTTGCCACATTTATTCTAGTGCCCTCTCCATTATTTACACCTACTAATTTTTTTTCCCATTAATTCCTCTATTACTATCCCATTTGAATCAGTAAACTTATCCCATATTGCACTGTGCCCATTAAAATCCCCACAACAAATAATTTTACCCTGTAATTGTGTTGTCAATTCCTCCAAATTTTCCACTGATAACTTTTTGCAAGGATTGTAAAAATTAACTATTATTACACTTCCCTCATTTGTCCAAACCTCTATAATTATAAATTCCAATTATTTACCTTTTGATCTTACATTAAAACACAAACTCTGTTTAATGCAAATACAACAACCTCCCCCATTACCATTTACTCTATCCCTCCTGACAATAACATATTCTGCTAAAACAAAATCTAAAGAAGGTTTCAACCAAGTTTCTTGTATACATATAATATCTGGCTTAATTTCCAACTCACTGATAAAACTTTTAAACTCCTGCCCATTTGCGATAAGACTTCTGGCGTTCCATTGAATTAAAAACATTTACTCTATCCAGTCTGGCTTGACGACTTGCCTTCTGATTAAAGTCTTTGGGTTATTTGTTCCCATGAGAGATTTCTCACTCCCAGGAATTTTTCTGCACCTATTGTGATTACTTTTATTTTCTGTTTTATGCTTGACTTGCTCAGTACAATTTATAACATATGCTATAAAAATTATCAAATTTTCTAAGTTCACTAGCACTTTCGGGTTTCTCTGAGTTTCCATCTCTCTCACTTCTTTGACTTTGTCCTCTCGTTTTCTCATCTGACTTTTTTTTCACTGCTTCTGCATAACTTAGGTTGTTTTTAACTTTGACTTACTGAACCTCCACTGCTCTTTTTCTTACCTTACACCCTCCATATGTAACACTGTGATCTCCACAATTACAAGTAGCCTTTACATTCTCCCCACATTCTTCATATCTGTCCCCCACCACATTTTGCACACCGGTTTCTCTTTACAAATTGCTGCAATGTGACCATATCTCTGACACTTATAGCATCTCAGAGGAGGAGGAACATATGCTCTAACATTGTAGCTTCATTCTGGAATTCAGTAAGTACAGACATACTTGGTACTCTTTTTCCATTTACAGTTTTATTTAGTCTTTTTACATTCTTTACCATGCCTCCCTGTATGTTCTTCTTTAAATTATCCAGGTCTTCTTCCATCGGAATTCCACATACTACTCCCCGGGTCCTGGATTGACAATTTATTATTTTTTTGTCCACAACAGTCTTTTTACCCACACTTCCTATGAGCATTGCTTTATTTCTGTTTCTCTGATTTACATATTATCAATATGTTTCGCCATTTCTATTTCCCCTAGTTTCTTTTTTAGCTCTTTCGTGAGTGCTATGGGGCTTAAACCACCATCATTTTTTTCTCCATCACCAGAATTAATTTAAACTGTTCTGCCTCGCTTTCGCCGAATCATTCTCTCATTTTCCTCAGAACTATTTTCCTCTAACCCCCTTTTCCTACTTGTATGTCCACCCTGACTTCTCTCTGATTCCCGTACTTTTCCACCTACCGCCATCCATTCTTCGCTTTCCATATCTTCCTCCTCATACCATGATCCTTCTCTTCTGACCCATTCACTAACCAGTTCATGCCTTTCGCTCTCCTAGGAGTTTGCATTCTCATAAGATCTTCTTTCATCTTGTTTGGATCCTATAGTATTTCTGTTTGATTTACCCTGCCGTCCAGCATTGGGCGCCGCCATCTTCCCGCGCCCGTCAGAATCAACCGTCATCAAAAAAAAAAAAACTCTCGCGATCACAAGGCGGAGGCCTGGCATTGAGCAGTCGGCAGCAGTTGCTCTCCAAAGACTGCACTCACAAAAAAACATGATGGGAAATGACTGGCTGACGACATAGCTGAATGCTTATTGGATGAGACTGACAAATGACACTTTATTCTCTATCTTATTTTACTAAGATTTATCCTGGCTTTGTTGTAAACCTTTTTTGTATTTTCAAAAAGTTATAAAGAGCATTACACGTTTATTTATTTAGATTTGCACACAAACAAAACACACTTTTGTAAAAATATGACCAAATATAACTAAATTTACAAATAAATCATTAGAATGTGCATGTGCTGTATTTTATTTCTCAGTTTAAAACCCTGTTTGTTGTCATTTTTACTTTTTTGTATGTTTGTGTGAATTTTGTATTGTAATTTGTATGCAACGTTATTCTATGAAAGTCAATCCAAAACATGCATATATGCATGCACACAAAGATAATCAGAAAAGGTGATCATAAAGTTTTCCCATTTTGCCTAATCTTTGTGTGGTTACATATAAGAAGTGAAAGGGGTGTATAAACAAAACACACACACACATATGGGTGAAGTCAAAAGTTAGGTTTAATAGACCAAAAACATTTTCCCAGTATTTCCTACAGCCTATAGTTTTTATTCTGGAGAAAGTTTTAGGCTGTTTTTTTTTAGTCTGGCTGGAGTAAAAGCAGTTTATATATGCCTAATAAACATGTCAATATAATTGGCCCCTTTCGAATTTCTTTCTACAGAATAAACCACTGTTGTCCAATGGCTTTCCTCATTTTTTAACATAATTAATCTGTAGTTAACTCTTTAAATTGCACTTCAGGCTGAATACTAGTATTTTGCAAAAAAACTAGTAAAATATTATGTAAAATATATAATATTGTCATCATGGCAAAGACTAGAGAAATTAGTTTATAAAACACAATCTGTTAAACAACACTTTTACATATTTGATGCAACACCATTTTTTTAAACTTCACAAAAGGGCTAATAATTTGTCTTCAGTTGATTTCCCTTTATACCTTTTAATGCCTTCTATAGAAAGTCTGAAATAACTTTAGAAATGGACCACTTGCCAAATTCTGGGACATTCCTAGCAAAACAAACAAACATTTGTCATGACCTGTCACTCAAAAGCATCTTTCTGTAGCTACTTAATTTATAATGTAGACAAATTAGTTTTCTTAAAAGCTTTCTTGCTGTATGTTTATTTTGACATTCTTTTAACATTTACCACTGTTGAATATACAGATTTATATTTTAAATGCACCCTTTTAAGTAATGAGCTGTTCATCTTCTGTGATTATGACCATCTTTTTGTAAAAACAGTGATATTTCAATTGCATCCACTCCAACATAAAAAATACTACAGTAATTTATAGCAATACTATTGTTTTTGAACCATACTATAACAAATAGCCTATTTAAATTCTATTTGCTCTGGTATCACAACAACTATAAACATAACCCAATACTGAAAAAAGATGCTCAAAAACACTATATTATTTACTATAAATTACCATAGTATTTTTTCATGAGGTCATTCATCCGCGATAAAAACCGCGAACACGGTCTCCACTTTCCAGGCGGCAAAACAGAGAGATTCGGTATTTGTCCGACTTCTGATGTATTTTTTGAGCCCTCCTCTTTCTGCAGCCGCCTGCTCTCGTCTACAATGCAGTCAAGGCGAGGTGCACCTCAAACAAGCCTATTTTCTGAAACGTCAAGCAGGAATTTGTCTATTTGTCTCATTAGTAAATTATGAAGAAAAATAAAAAATAATTAAAATACAAAGATAAAAAGATAAAAAGAGCAGCATTTTGCTAAATATAAGTCCTTTATATGCTTTATAACCTGCTATGTGTTGTTTTTATATTATTTTTTTATTTAACTTAATGCATTCAATATTTAATATTTGAATACTGAAACAAATAAAAGCCATTGCTTAAAAGGTTATATTTTACCATCAAAATGTGGTATATTTTATATCATTATCAACTTTTGATATAAAACCGCTGTGCAATTTAATTTATTGTTAAAAATGAAATAATTTAAGTGCTATATTTTTATTAGTAAAAGTGCCCACTCACTTTTGACAAGGCCTGTCCAAAAATAGATTTCTGTCAATATTATACAAATGCACTATTATTGTTGCATTATCATTGTTTATTTTTCTGTTATGTACAGAGATTTGAAATATATTATTTATTTCCCCTCCAGTCATTTTCAATCATCAAGTTACATTTTGGTCATTTTCCCTTCAAATAAAATTTGTCCAAAGCCGTGCAACATTTGACCTCTAGATAAATACGGGTGCTGTGACATGTAGCTATATTTAGCACCTCTATACAAGAGAGTTGCATATCATACTGTTGCTTGCACTTTTACACATGAACATTAATAAAACTTGTTTTGGCTTTTATTTAAATTGAAATGAACAAAGAGAGTCGTTTACATTGCATAACTAAGGCAACTACTGATGCATTTTGTGTAACATTCCAAAGAGCTCTGTTGCAGCATGACATTGAAAAATAAAACTATCTGTGCTGTCTAGCGCAGTTTGACACATAATGGAATAGTTCGTCATAAAGAACGGTTCAGCATGATAGTGGTAAAGCGGCTAGGGTCTCCCTAATAAGGGACTATGTCTGTCTATCTGTCTGTCCATCTATCTATCAGACAGACAGAATTCCTGTCTATGCCCACTACCGCCTCCTAATTGTCTGTCTAACAGAAAGATAGCTAGATAGACAGACAGATAGACAGACAAGTGACACGGTGTTCCTAATAGGAGGACTATGTCTGTCTGTCAGTCATTCTTTGCCCACCACCACCCCCTCCTTTTAGGAGGACTACATCTGTCTATCTGTCTGTTTGTCTGTCTGTCTATCTATCTATGCCCACCACCAGCCCCTTGTATTACGAGGACTATGCTAGTCTGTCTGTCTATCTATGCCCACCATCAGCCCCTTGTATTAGGAAGACTATGTCTGTCTATTTGTGCAGATAGATAGGTAGATAGATTATACAGACAGACAAGACAGACAAACTAACAGGGTCTTTAAAATAGGAGGACGATGTCTGTCTGTCTGTCATGCCCAACACCAACCCCTACTATTAGGACTATGTCTGTCTGTCTGTCTGTCTATCTATGCCCACCAGCCCCTTGTATTAAGGTGACCATGTCTGTCTGTCTGTGTAGATAGACAGACAGACAGATAGATAGATAGATAGATAGATAGATAGATAGATAGATAGATAGATAGATAGATAGATAGATAGATAGATAGATAGATAGATAGATAGATAGATAGATAAACTGACAGGGTGTTCCTAATAGGAGGACTATGTCTGTCCATCTGTCTCTCATTCTTTGCCCACCACCACCCGCTCCTTTTAGGAGGACTATGTCTGTCTATCTGATATCCATGCCCACCACCAGCCCCTTGTATTAGGAGGAATTTGTCTATGTAGATGGACAGACAGACAGACAGCATTTGAAGGAGCTTTTGGAATTCTTTAAAATGAGACAGCCTTCATCGTGCCGCGATAATGAAACGCCCTTCGAATGCATTTTTTTATGAAGGGCCAAAAACCAAACTTGATTGAGGCTAGTGGGCTGAACGTAAATTTGCCATTTCCTAATTTATTTAATAATGTTTAAAAATGACTAGAAAACATTGCTTTATATAAACTAATACAGCATACATTACATTTTATTATGAACTTATTATCATTTATAACAATTAACATAATTTTTGTCTTGATTTGCTCATGATGTCTTCTGCATAGGTCTCTATCCATCGAGTAACATTATTTACTATACATTCTTAAAAAATCAGATTTATTTACAGCATTTAAATAAAACATTTAATTTCAGTTTGCTTTTTTGTATCTCAGCAATAAAACAAACAAAAAAGGCTACGTCAAATTAGAAATGACGATCTCAGTGTTAAAGGCATTCGCCCAAACCCTCTCCATCATTCTCACTCTTCTCAGATGGGAAAGTTGTTACAACAGGACAACTTTGGCCCGCGGGCTCTGCTTTGGGCATCTCTGCTTTGGAGGATGCAGCCTCTGAAATGAGGCACAGCTAGGGTCTCCCTAATAGGAGGACTATGTCTGTCTGTCTATCTATCAATTTATCTACATCCACCAACAGCCCATTGTTTTGGGACTGTCTGTCTGTCTAAATAGACCATGTCTGTCTGCCTGTCATTCTTTGCCCACCACCAGCCCCTTGTATTAGGACGACCATGTCTGTATCTGTGTAAATAAATAGGTAGATGGATAGATAGATGTCTGTCCATCTGTCCTTGCCCATCACCACCCCTCCTTTTAGGAGGACTATGTATCTGTCTGTCTGTCTAGCTACCTATCTATCTGTCTGTCTGTTTACCCCCCCCCCCCCCCCCCCCCCCTTTAAAAAGGGAAAAAAAAAAAAAAAAAAAGCTAATTTGCAAATTTGTGATCTTTGTACGGATTTATCTTATCTATTTTCGCTGCTAAAATAGACCAAAACAGTAACTATCTCATAAAAAAAATACATAATATATATGTAATATTGTTTATATAATATATAAAATATACCAGGATTCCAATGCTTTGACTGACATGAAAAGTGACCAATCACAGTCGACCTTGCGTGAAACGTAAGGGCAGGACAAAGGTCTTTCTGTGTTACAGTGGCAGAAAATAACTTAAAAACAAATGTTTTATTGGAATAATGCTTTTCGGGTGTTTTTACTATAGAGATGTCTATGTTATTACAAAAGTAAGTAAACCGCGGACATACTTCCTGCCATTTCGACGATCTACACACGTTTCTCTCTCTTCTCTCCGACGGCAAGTTTACTCGCCTCTGACCTGTCACTCTTCTAAAGTCTGGTTTAATACAGTCTGAAAGTCGGCACGGGAATGCAGGTATTGAGCAATTATTCATTTCTGCAAATGTAGCGAGTGCTTTATTTTAACACGAGAGCGCAGTCATGTACGTTAGCCGCAAAAACTGGATATGTGAGCTCTTAAATAGGCTTTTTCAAATGAACTGTAAGTCCCCTCATCTGTGTGTGCTCTAATAGTGAAGAGATCGCGATTGTGTACATCAAAGTAGAAATTATTTATTTTTGCTCCTTGACTAAATTTAGTCAAAAACTATCAAGTATTTAGAATTAGATCGATGCATTACCGATGACAATGCTAATGGACTTCTTATTTGGCTGTATCGTGAAGTAAAACTTGCAAAGGTGGAACTTTTTTTTTCTTTACGACAAAAGAGTTATGCTGGAAATGTTTTGGAATGAGGTATTTGTATGATTTGTGCATAATAACTGTATCCAGATCTGTCTTAAAGCATCACTAAATTGTACAGGCATTACAGGTCAAACAATGTATCGTTACATTTATCAAAATAAACAATAAGGCTCTTAAAACACTGTTTTGAGAAATGTAGTGTTGTCATATTTCAAAAACCTCAAGTGAAACAAAGTCATTTGTTTTATTATTATATTACTGACAGTGTACTTGTCTTTTTGTAAAATTATTTCAGTTTAAGATCAAGCGTAAAATAAAATATTGTATAGACAACAATGAGCAAATGAGAAAAATAGTGTAAAATATGTAAATAAAAGGCTAAATTTAAATCTTTTCATCATATACTTAAATTAAACCTTTCAAAGCTTGAAAATATTGTTTAAAAATGGACAAAAAGTGTCTCTATGGCTTTAAAAGTATGTGGTAGTTTTGCCAGTGCTATTGAAAAAGATTAATTATTATGAAAGGAAAAATCTACCATACTTTGTTAGTGCAAATTCATATATGTAGCTTTGTGATTTAAGCAAATAAACCATTTCAATAATTTTATACTTAAAAAGGGCCATGATGAAAATCAGATTTTTTTTCCAAAAGTAACTAACTAGTACTAAGAGTAGTTTTTTAAAAGAGTAATTTGTATAATATTAGTATTATTTACTAAAATTTGTATTATTTTTGCAGTGCAATTGTATTTTAACTTAAGTTCAAATATTCTGTTCTCTTTCCATCTGTGAGAGAACATTAACAAACTAAATAAAAAAAATTCACAAGCATATTTAGTGCCTAAAACCTTTATTATATTATCAATATATAATTAATTAATTATATTATTATTATTATTATTAATGATAATGATAGTTTTTATTTGTATAAATCGATAGATAGTTCCTATGCAGTATTTTTATACATTGCTGAGAAGACATTTCAGGTGTTCAATACATTGCATGTCAGTCTTGGTTTATTATATTATTAATTATTAATATATTATAAATTAATTTTTATATTTTATTATATGTTTTTGTATAAATCAATAGATAGTTCCTATGCAATGTTTTTTTGGGTTGCTGATAATACATTGCAGGTGTTCAATACGTTGTGTGTCAGTCTTGGAAAATAAAAATAGGTGCTGGAAAAAGAGCTTAAAGGTCCTTGACTTTCATTAGGCTGTGTCTGTATGAACCCTGTATCAAATCAGTGTCACATTTTCAATCATAAGGTAATGGTAAAATAAGTGATGGTCAATGCCCAACACCAGCCCTTTGTTTTGGGACTGTCTGTCTATATGTGTAAACAGATAGGCAGACAGACAGACAAACTGACAGGGTCTTCTTAATAGGAGGACTATGTCTGTCCACCTGTCTATCATTATTTGCCCACAACCACCAGCCTCTTATCTTAGGATGACTATGTCTGTCTGTCTCTATGTCCATCTATCTATCAAACAGACAGACAGAATTCCTGTCTATGACCACTACCACATCCTAAATATCTGTCTAACAGATAGATGGATGAATAGATGGATGGATAAACAGACAAAGTGACAGTCTTCTTAACAGGAGGACTATATCTGTCTGTCTGTCTATCCATCTATGCCCACCACCAGCCCCTTGTATTAGGATGACCATGTCTGTCTATCTGTGTAGATAAATAGGTAAATAGATAGACAGACAAACTGACAGGTTTTTCCTAATAGGAGAACTATGTCTGTCTGTCATTCTTTGCCCACCACCACCCCCTCTTTTTAGGAGGACTACGCCTTTTTGTTTGTCTACCTTGAATTCCTGTCTATGCCCACTACTGCCTCCTAATTGTCTGTCTAAAAGATAGATGGATAGACAGACAGACAGACAAACAAAGTGACACAGTCTTCCTAATAGGTCATTCTTTGCCCACAACCAGCCTCTTGCATTGGGTCAGCTAGACAGACAGAAAAACTGACAGGGTCTTCCTAATAGGAGGACTATGTCTGTCTGACAGCATGTCATTCTTTGCCCCCACCACCCCCTCCTTTTAGGAGGACTATGTCTGTCTGTCTGCCATTCTTTGACCACCACCAGTCTCTTGTCTTAAGAGGACTATGTCTGTCTATCTGTGTAGATAGATAGGTAGATAGATAGATAGACAGACAGACAAACTGACAGGGTCTTCCTAATAGGAGGACTATGTCTGTCGGTCTGTCATTTTTTGCCCACCACCACCCCCTCCTTTTAGGAGGACTACATCTGTCTGTCTGTCTGTCTGTCTATCTATCTATCAGACAGGCAGACAGAATTCCTGTCTATGCCCACTACCACCTCCTAATTGTCTGCCTAAAATAGATAGATAGATAGATAGATAGATAGAAAGATAGAGAGCTAGATAGATATACAGACAGACAGACAAAGTGACACGTTCTTCCTAATAGGAGGACTATGTCTGTCCGTCTGTCATTCTTTGCCCACCACCACCCCCTCCATTTAGGAGGACTAGGTCTGTATGTCTGTCAATCTACCTATCTTTGCCCACCACCAGCCCTTTGTATTAAGTCTGTCTAGATAGACAGACAGTCAGACAAACTGACAGGGTCTTCTTAATAGGAGAACTATGTCTGTTCGTCTGTCATTTTTTGCCCACCACCACCCCCTCCTTTCAGGAGGACTACTGTACATCTGTCTGTCTGTCTGTCTGTCTGTCTGTCTGTCTGTCTGTCTATCTATCTATCTATCTATCTATCTATCTATCTATCTATCTATCTATCTATCTATCTATCTATCTATCTATCTATCTATCTATCTATCTATCTATC
>CAIGQZ010032318.1:16675400-16699545 GCA_903798205.1 Danio tinwini
AGATAGATAGATAGATAGATAGATAGATAGATAGATAGATAGATAGACAGAGAGATATACAGATAGACAGACAGACAAAATAAAGGGGCGATCACACCGAACACGCTTTTACGTTCCAAAAACACGAGGCGCACCTCACTGCCTTTTTTTGCCAAGAAAAAAAGCGTGGTGCGCTTTTTATGTCACTAGGCAACGACTGAATCAGCTACATAATGTGCAAAAGTGTTGCTGTTGATATTAATATAATTTTAGTATTTAATAATATTGTGAAATTCAAGATTTGTGAGTCATACAGCACCGGATAACTCAAAACAGCAACCACAAGTCTCTCCTCCATCTTCAAAAGTCTCTGTTGTTGTCGTCTTGACAACACAAACACTGCAGGCACTTTACCTCAGAAACTCCGCCTCTGCTTTCATTTTATTGGACAATGAAACAGACGTGACTGACGTAATGCGCTTTTTCCGCTCTGAGTTGACTTTTTTTCAACTGCGAGCGCACGGCGTGCAAGGACAAAAACACAAGGCGCAGCAGGTGTTTAAAATGCAAGACACGCAGGGCGCATAAGCAGTGCGCAAAACACTCGCTGCCATTAGTAAATCATTCATAAAAGACGCTTTCCAACACAACAAGCACGTTCGGTGTGATGGGCCCCTAATAGGGTAATCCGAATAGGAGGACTATGTCTGTCTGCCTTTCTGTCTGTCTGTCTTTCAAGCTCAACACCAACCCCTACTATTAGAAGGACTAGGTCTGTCTGTCTATCTATCTATGACCACCACCAGCCTCTTGTCGTAGGAGGATTATGTCTGTCTGCCCATCTATCTATCAGACAGACAGACAGAAATCCTGTCTATGCCCACCTCCAGCTCTTAATTGTCTAATGGATGGATGGATGGATGGACAGATAAATAGATAGACAGACAGACAGACGGACAAAGTGACACAGTCTTTCTAATAGAAGAACTATGTTTGTCTGTCTGTCTGTCATTCTTTGCCCACCACCACCCCCTCCTTTTAGGTCTGTCTGTCTGTCTGTCTAGCTATCTATATATGCCCACCACTAGCCCCTTGTATTAGGAGGAATGTGTCTGTCTGTCTGTACCTCCCTCTATCTATCTATCAGACAGACAGACAGACAGAATTCCTGTCTATGCCCACTACTGCCTCCTAATTGTCTGTCTAACAGATAGATAGATAGATAGACAGACAGACAGACAAAGTGACACGGTCTTCCTAATAGGAGAACTATTTCTGTCTGTCTGTCTGTCATTCTTTGCCCACCACCACCCCCGCCTTTTAGGAGGACTACGTCTGTCTGTTTGTCTATTTATCTATGCCCACCACCAGCCCCTTGTATTAGAAGGACTATGCTTTTCTGTCTAGAGAGACAGACAGATAGAAGGAGGGGGTGGTGGTGGGTAGAGAATGACAGGAAGACAGACAGACAGTCTTCCTATTAGGTAGGCTTTGGTAACATCAGTAGCTAGTAGCTTTGAGGAGAGTGCGAGGACACACGGGAAAGAAAAGTCTTTTACTAAATAAATTGAACCAGCTCATTATTTGGGGTGACAATATTTCCTCATTTTTCCCGGACATGCCTGAGATTCTGCTTTCGATTTCAATATTAATTGTATTTGTTTATGCATTACTTTGGCCGGTGCATCTCAATCTCTGAGCAGCACCAACACTACAGCAGTGAGAGAGAGAGAGAGAGAGAGGAGATTTTACCTGTCAGTGGTGCACATGGATAGTAAGATTTTTTTACTTGAACACACTGAAAAGAAACACTGTGTCATGTAAAAGGTATTAAATACTAAACTGTTTTTAAATTTGTCTGTTAAATAAGAAGACAATAAGAAATTATTCTGTTGCTCAAGGCCATTAAAGTTTAATACAAAGGATGGTATTACTTTAGGGCAAAAGGAAACTTTAATTCATAGAGGGATTCCCATATTCAGCTTTTCTTTAAAAAGCCCAGAAAGATAAAGTGCTCTGATAAACGGTGTCAGCTTTGCACATGGGTTTGTAGTTGTGTCTTTCTTTACATTATCGTACTTTTCCTATGTGGGAAGTAGGGTGCAATCGGTGGAATATATTATGCAAATAAATTAATTTTGATAAAAAAAATATAATGTTAAAAGTCACATTATTTTATGTGCTGTGGCGAAAATGTGTTTCAATCTAGCTACTGCAAGTATTTTGCATGGTATATTAAAAGACAATATGCACAATATATATTATAAAATTAATGTTTTGTTTAGGACCATTGATACAGCCATAATCTTCTTATGATACAAATACAGATTAAATAGCTCTGGTCATGTGAATGTTTGCACTAACCATTCATTCATTCATTTTGCCTTAGTCCCTTTATTAATCAGAAATCGCCACAGCTAAACGATTCGCCAACTTACCCATCATATGTTTTACGCAGCAGATGCCCTTTCAGCCACAACCCAACACTGGGAAACACCCATACACCAATCACACATACACACTGCGGCCAATTTAGTTAATCAATTCCCCTATAGCGCATATGTTTTGACTGTGGGGGAAACCAGAGCAACCGGAGGAAACCCATGCCTACACGGGGAGAATATGCAAACTTCACACAGAAGCGCCAACTGACCCAGCCGAGGTTCCAGTGACATTCTTGCTGTGAGACGAACGTGCTACCCACTGCACCACCATGACTCCCTGCACTAAACATACTGCACATTTTTATTAATTAAACTATAATTTAATAATAACTTCCTATTTCTGGTGCCCAGTGTGAAAGATGTGTTTTGCAGCTTAAAACTGTATAAAAAATACAACAAGAAGCTGCCTAGGCTTGATTCAGATCAGTTTAGAGTGGCTGTCATTAGAGCAATTTGATCCCAGTCCTGCTGTGGCTACTGTAGATAGATAGATAGACAGATATGCAGACTACTGTAGCTACACTATATACAGCTTAAATTCTAAATAAATATTAAACAATTTTTAAGCTGTTGTTACAGTAAAATAAAACATGTACTTATTGTAGTCAAATGCATGAAACTGCTTTGCTTCTAAAGATGTGTACATTTATTAGGCAAAAACATTATTTATTTTATATATTTTCAATGAGCTCCTAAAATTCTTTAATGTGCTCCTAAAGTTTTCAACGTAGGAGTGCATGTGCTTCGTCAAGCCCTGCTGTATGTCTGTCATACTGTGTGTTTTAGGAAAGATACCATACATGGTGAGAAGCATAGCCCTAGGCTGCAAAAAAAACTAAGCAAATATAGGAATTAGCTCAGTTCTTTAGCCTTTATAATGCCCTAACAACTTGCTTTGGGGGTGAAAAAAATGTTTTGATTTCATGGCGATGTTATTACCTCAAATCTTAAACGTGTGCACACACTGCAAGATATGAAAACCGCAGCACAGCACACACTACAAAATAATATTAAGATTATTGTGCCGATCACCTGATTGCAGTATAACTTGCTTTATCAATAAGTATCATTAATTATAGACTAGGTTACAAATATTTGACCAACTGCCACAACATGCAAAACACTCTCATTCACTCAAAATAAGATCCCTTTTGATAGCTATTAGCGGCAATTATGAATTAAATAAATGGGCATATCTGCATGTAAAGTGAGCCACATATTATTCATTTTCTGTTCATTTTTCTCTGTTCATTTCTCTTTCACACGCATGCAGAGCAAACAGCCTGCAGAAAGAAATAATTCTGCTTGTTTAAAAGAGTGCATAATGTCCATGAATGTCTAATAATAATAATAAGTTAATAATATATCCATAATGCCGAGATGCGTTGTGCATGACTGGATATCTTGTTCAAAAGCAAAATTGTTACCTGTTGCACGGCATAGGCTAGCCTATAATGTGGAAAAATATAATTGACAATGCAAAGACATCCTGGGGTGCGTTTCCAAAAACCATCATTAGCCAACTAACGTCGCAAGTTTCGTCATTACAAACATAGTTCAATGATGCCCTATTCGTTTAGAAGAATCTATCATTTAAACTTGGAGTTATTTAAAAAAAAAACATTATAGTCATCTCTCTTAGGTGTTATTTGCTTTCAATGTATTTTAAAGTTCAGTTTTAGCAATCCTCATGTTTACAATTGCACACCCTTTGCAGTGCACTTTGAAAACATTGATATCATTTTGAACACAGCCGTGGCTCATGGCGAAAGCTATAGGTAACCTATTATTTAAAAGCAAAATTAATGTTACAAAGTTCACGCACACACACAGACACACACACACACACACACAGCGCAGAGAAACACACACACACACACACATACATACATACAGCGCGCGCGTTTAGCTTTGCACTGTTTTTGCATGCAAATGTGACAGGATACAGGTTAATCTCCACTGCTGTATGGATATCTATTACAATAATGTACAAAATAAACCTGATTTAATGTCCACAAACCGGGATTGAAGCGTCTTTTATTATTGTTCTGACACGCGGCTGTGGTGATGAAGTAAAGCTGAAATAAATCGCTGTAATTCATTACATACATGCACTGTTTTAAAACATTTTAAACTTGTCAAACTCACTCTTGATCACATTTGATGATGATTGATGATCCTAAACTGAACAGACCTTTTATTTAGGGTTCATTTGCGCACGTCCTGTCTTGTGGATATGAAACATTACTACGGAGACATGTTAATACGCAGCTGTCAATCAATATTGGTGGGCGGGGGGACCGCACTCCTACGTCAAGTTGCGGTTGGTCTCAAAACGGCTCCAATTGGTCCACCGTTTTTATGTTGTTAAATTGAAAAAAAGGACTAAGTGTGTTTATATCACCCCAATATGACGGTCTATACACTATACCTACACATATGGCTGTCCAAACAGCTTGAAAAGTAGATTTTTCACCATAGGTGCCCTTTAAAGTTTCTAAAATCACATTTTAATTAAGCATTGTTTATTGGCTACACATCTGGGTTATAAATACCACACACAGAGAATAAATATTAGTTATTATAGCTCATTTACAATATACATTATAAATGAGCTTATATATATTTATATATTTGTTAAAACTGACGCAGTTCTCCCCAGCTATTCTCTTTATGCTTGCAGGACGTTGTCACAGCCATGAAGGGAATAACTCACTTTATCAATAGCCTACTAATAATTACAA
Source organism: Danio tinwini (assembly GCA_903798205.1). Taxonomy (NCBI): domain Eukaryota; kingdom Metazoa; phylum Chordata; class Actinopteri; order Cypriniformes; family Danionidae; genus Danio; species Danio tinwini. Next base: position 16,680,568 of record CAIGQZ010032318.1, read on the forward strand.
ACTTTGTTTCATAAGTGCATACAATATATAATAATTCATTCATTCATTCATTCATTTTCTTTTCGGCTTAGTCCCTTTAGTAATCTGGGGTCACCACAGCGGAATGAACCACCAACTTATCCAGCATATGTTTTATCCAGCGGATGCCCTTCCAGCTGCAACCCATCACTGGGAAACATCCATACACACTCATTCACACACACACACACACTACGGACAATTTAGCTTACCCAATTCACCCAATACCACATGTTTTTGGACTTGTGAGGGAAACCCAAGCAGCCGGATAAAACCCACGTGAACACGGGGAGAACATGCAAACTCCACACAGAAATGCCAACTGACCCAGCCGAGGTTAAAACCAGCAACCTTCTTGCTGTGAGGCAAACGTGCTACCCACTGCGCCACCGTGCAGCCCAATATATATATAATAATAACAATAAATAATAATAGACATTTTGCATGTTTATCAGCATAGGCTATGACATGCAGGGAGTGGATAACTCCATATGCGCAATATGTGCTGTGTTTGACTGGCAATAGCTTTTAGATTACTATATGTTTAAAAGCAAAATTGTTACCTGTTGCACATATGAGTACAGTGTGGAAAAATATAATTGAATGCACTGAATGCAAGTAACTGCAGTCTGCAGTTATAGCCTACTCCTTCTCGGTTACGGTCTATAGACAAAACCTAATCATTTTTATATTGAACAAATTCTATCCCCATTACAGAAAAAAAATCTATAAACGCAGTTTAAAATGTTTAATAATTTTGGCTTTTGGCAATAACTGGCAACGTTTACCCGCTATGCACGTGTCATAAATATCTGCACACCAGTATACGAACATTAAACCTGGCTAATACAAAAGGATAATTCAAGATTATTAAAAAAAATTATATAGCCTATATTTATTTATTAAAACCAATGCGATTCTACCCAGTTCTTTGCTTTAGTGATGCAAAATAGGTAGGAACAACTGTGATCAGCTGATTTAAAATCCTGGATATCAAACATTAGATATGATCATAGAGGCACAGATTGTAATGTAATTCATAATTAAATCAACACAGGACAAGACACGTTTAATAAAAGCTAATCAAATGTCTCTTATTCCTTAATATTTTAGAAAAAGTTGTTAACGTTTGCATAACCAATGGTTAATCATATTCACCCGCAACCCACCAAAAATATCTAGGCTATTTTTGATAACCTGACTTGCAGATTAATGGCAGCACCTGTTGATATAGCCTAACCGAAAAATGGGGTTTGAGTGAATATTCTTGTAGGCCTTTTGTGATGTTCATTTATAAAATGTACATTTGTAAAACTATGATGTTCTGTTTAGGGTACTGCTACTGCTTTTGAAAAGGATAAAATAGTCTGAATTAATCAAAAGTAGTTATCAATGTAATTTTTAAATTCAACTTGATAAACGGTTAATGATGGCAGCTGATGTGCACAGAAACATCAGCAGTGGCGTCGATTAAAGGTTGAAGAAACCCTTGAGTACTTTTTTTTTAATTTTAACAGATTTATTTGTGTTGAACATCACTTAAGACACTGTAGCACCTGTTAGCTTTAATTGTGGGGAAAACTGGATTATTTTGAGCTTTTGTCAGCTAATTTCATTTTCCGTGTTTAAAATGATTTTTGGGGCAGGATCAAATTGGTGACGTAGCGCAAAACTGCAAGTAGAGTGATGACGCATCGGTTTCTCATTATTATTCATAGTAGAGTTTTCTTATCCTATGAGAAGATCCTGCTTCTTAATTATTCATGACTGCGCGTGCTTTCCGAAGGCAAGACCGACCTGCCAGTGCCAAGCTGTGAGACCATATGTTAATGACTGGGTAAGACCGCGGCACAGGTTTTTAGCTGTTGACAAAGGGTCGTATGTGTTTGTTTCCATGATCCACTGGGTAAGTTGCATGTTTTTCCCCGCAATCCTGTCAGGGCTGATACGTCAAAGCTGTATGTGTGCAGCAAGCATTTTTGTCGGGAGAGCTGTACAAGAATTGAAGAATGGTGGACTTTCCCCTTTATCAGTTGAGTTTGTTAACATTTAGACACATCGCCTTGCTGCTGTGTTCGCCTAAATCCTCAAGAATACCAGCAGGGCTAATGGCTGAAATAGGCAGGGCAAGAGATCTGCTGCACTGAGTCTGCATTCAGACCCGGGGATTGAGGGAGAAGTCCTCATTTATAGTGTTTATATAAACACGATTATCTGTATGATATGAATTGTGGTTGTGTGTATATGAAATTACAAATAACAAATGTAGCAGGGCATTAAATTACTGTTTATTTCTTTGCATTTTAACTTTGTAAACTATAAAATCATGGGTCTCCTCACGGTTTGTCTCATTTTTTGAGCCAACTGACAACAGTTGTTCGCTCCCCTGCTCTGCTAGCCACGCCCATTCCTGCCTCTGCTTGCAGAGCTCCACACCCATTATGATGCTTTTTTTTTTAATTCTGAGGTGGACTTGAACCGAAAGAGGGGGGGTTTCATGGCCCTTTAAGAATGCACTGCACTTCAGCATAAAAAATTAATCTTGAAAAAATTGATTTAGAGATACACTTATTTCCTACAGTCATTATTCAACATTATCCTGTTATCTCTTTTGTAAAAACGAATTTTTTAAATAAAGCTTTATTAGAATTTTAATTTACTTTAATTTAATATTTAACTTTTATTTAATATTTTTTAATATTTAACAGTACTACTTTTATCAAATGTATGATACATTTTTTCTTAAAGCTTATGCAAATTGTGGATAACTGCTGACGGGAACGCAACAATATAGGCTAGCCTATATTTTATTAGTCTATTTGCTCTTATGTCCTGAAACATTTAAAGGTTTCCTTTACTTAAGAAAACTGAATAATATGCAACATCCTTAAATTATTTTCTTAAATAAAATTGAATTATCTTAGTTAAGTTAACATCAGTAACATATATTGCCCTTTACCATAATATCTTACTCCTACATAACAACAAAATATATCTAATTAATTGCCATTGTAGGGCACCACAGTGGCGCAGTGGGTAGCACGATCGCCTCACAGCAAGAAGGTCGCTGGTTCAAGCCCCAGTTGGCATTTCTGTGTGGAGTTTGCATGCTCTTCCCGTGTTGGTGTGGGTTTCCACCGGGTGCTCCAGTTCGTTAATGTTCTATGCTGTTATTTGCATATTAAAATAAATCAATATTTTAAAATGCTATAGGTCTATTTAATGTGTTAGACACAAAATAGACATGTAATTTTTTATATTATTTATTAAATGATCATTTAATATTAATCTGATAAGTTAACGGTTAATATTCGGTTAATGAGTGGCAGTTGTTGGTTGGGAAAATTGCACCAAACTGAAGCGTTCATTTTATAAAACATCTATGCAAATAATGCAATACTATATGTACAAAACAACATTATTATATACTATAGTAGCCTATAGGCTATAAAAAAAGTCAACATAATGCCTTATGCGCACACATGATGATTGAAATATAATATTTGTTAATAGGCGGTTGTTAAAACAACATCTTTGTCAGTGGCAAATCTTTTTAAATGCATTAAATGCAAGAGCATATCTTAGCCTTACCTGAGTTTGTTCACCTTCTGTCTATGCCTTTAATAACTTTAACACTCACATTTATTTACTGGCTCTTTGTTGATCGACAGGTGTCCTACAGTCTTTTTGCACAACCATTTAATATTTGAATTTTAGAATTAAAATAATATAGCCCACTTTGCTGCTTTCTTTTAAATTATAGACCTATTTGAAAAAGCCTAACCTATAGACAGACTGTTCTGATGAGATGTTTTCTTTATACTTCTAATGTATTTTAATATAGCAAATTTTGATGAATTAGCTATAACTTTTGACAGCTTTTTCCTTTTTTTATTTTGTTATGCGCGCATTATATTTCACACGCATATGCAAGGTGACTGAAATTAAAATTAAAACACAAAAGATACTGGACCATAAATAGTTTTTAAAAGTTTAAAAATAATAATAATTTGAAGAAGAACATTGACGTTTTAAAAAAAAACTGAACTGAATGGAAACTAATTTATAATTATTATTTTTTTAAATAATAACAATAATTAGGACATAAAATATGATAGTAAAATATAATCAAGGAAAAAGTAAATGAAAAAGCTTATTTATTGACTGTCTTAGTAATATTACCTTAAAATAACAAACACAGTACATCCCTCTACATTTAGGCTAAAACACTGCTTTATTTATTTACTTATTTAGGTCTACGTATTTGTTTGTATTTTCATTTTAGTCGTCTTTTATTTCTTTAATTTTACTTTTGGGGCAGTAATGCTCATTTTAAAGTGTCACCCACTGTAGATAGGACATTGTATAATTGGCAATTTTATGTTTTGGTAATGACATTAATCTACAAAAAATCTTGAACTCAAACTTAACTTTGACCCCTTATTTTGAAATGACTGTCCTCTGCCTTTGTATTATATACAAAAAGTGAGAAGTTGTGCCAAGGCAAAAAGCAGTAACTTCCACATGATCAATATTGCTGATCAACATTTCCAAAACACAGCAACATCTGTAGTGTCTAGTAATCACGCTATTTAATTTGGATGATTGGCAGTTATTTACAGCCATTTACTTTATTGCTATTCTATGCTTTGGTTGCATTTGCAAATTCATTCATTTTCTTTTCGGCTTAGTCCCTTTATCAATCCGGGGCCGCCACAGCGGAGTGAACCGCCAACTTGTCCAGCATAATTTTACACAGCGGATGCCCTTCCAGCCGCAACCCATCTCTGGGAAGCATCCACACACACTCATTCACACTTATACACTATGGACAATTTAGCCTTCCCAATTCACCTGTACCGCATGTCTTTGGACTGTGGGGAAAACCGGAGCACCCGGAGGAAACCCACGCGAACGCAGGGAGAACATGCAAACTCCACACAGAAAAGCTAACTGACCCAGCCGAGGCTCGAATCAGCGACCTTTACTTCCAAAATGTAATAAATAATATATAATTTGTTTCTTTAATTTAAAAGTAATGTTTACAGTGTTACAATATTTTTGTCTCTGTATTGTAATATGTTAAACAATCATAATTTGAAGGAGAACATTGACGTTTTGAAAAAAAAAAAACAACTGAACTGAATGGAAACTAAATTATTAAAAATAAACTTGCGGGACTTTATTTATGTCCTGCAGCAAAATTATTTTTATTATAAAGTTAGTGATCTACTCTAGGTTGGTCAATTTATTTTTATGCTTTTGATGAAGTAGCATTCAACTTAAAAGACCAAAACACTGCTTTATTTATTTAGGCCTACCTATTTGTATGCATGTTTGTACTTTGATTTTAGTTGTCTTTTATTTCTTTAATTTTTTTCTATCCAAAATGAATCACTTAACATTTACTTAACAATTTTTAATGATAATAAAGCTTGTTAACACGTTTTTAATGATTAATGAAGGAATTAATTATTATTTTTTTCATGATTTCATCTTCATTTACAAGTAGCAGGGTACTTATAGCTACTGTATATTTCTGTCTGTTCGCATCCCTTCCTTTTTTGCCCCCTGTGGGCATGGTCGCAAACTGCGGTTATACCTAAAAACACGTTCTTACTCCTTTGGTGCAGTGACGGCCCAAGTCACGGTGGTAGTGCTCGTTTTAAAGTGTCACCCACTGTAGATAGGACATTGTAAAATTGGCAATTACATATTTTAGTAATGACATTAATTTACATAAAAAACCTTGAGCAAACTTATCCTTTGACCCCTTATTTTGAAGTTACTGTCCTCTGCCTTTGTATTATATGCAAAAAGTAAGAAGTCGTGCCAAGGCAAAAAGCAGAAACTTCCACATGATCAATATTGCTGATCCACATTTACAAAATACAGCAACATCTGTAGTGTCTAGTAATCACGCTAATAGTCCATAGATCTGGTTGCCGCGTCAGGTCAGGATGCACGAGGCGGCGGAGGCGCACTCTGAACTTACGCGGGAGAAAACGACTAGAAGATGACATGAAGGCGAGCAGCCTAATTCACTCTTTAAATACAACACTTTTGAGTTTTAAAGGGAAAAATCGCTATAGAAATTTGAATAAATTTTAGCAGACGCAACTGCTAGTCATTTTCCCATTAGTTTTTCAGATAGAGATTATTATTAGACTAGCCTAATAAAAATCCCATTATGCAGCAGTCTCAAGTTAGGACACTTAATAAATGCCTTTTAAGTTTAAAGATGATTAGCCTGCAAAGTTTACAGTGTTATAAATTAAATAGATATATAGTTTGTGAGTAAGAGGATTTGCTGTGGATCAACCTCTCACATATGTGCTGCAGGTAGGCTGAATGATAATAATAATAAAAAAAAATGAATTTAGGCTATATTGCTGTTTGCTCATGCAAAATTAAACACCATAAAAATATATTGTACGTCTATTTTAACGGCTAAAACACAGTTAGCATATCAATTTTATTTTCAAGCTCATGGCCCTAAAATGAAAATGTAACCTGAAAACAAGTTATTAAAATAGGCTAAATAAATTAATTAATTGACTGGTAGGCCTAATAGCCTAATGGTTTATGGTGGTGTTTTTACAAATGCCAACTGGACAATTTCATGAAAAAACAGAATTTTTTTTTTTTTACCTTTAAAATTATAATAAAAGTTATGTCTATTGAGTTGCGTGTGATCCATGCCAAAATTTAAGCAATTTTTACGGTAATAACTGAATTTCTTTTTTCTTTTTTTTGAGGTAGGTAGGCAGACTCTGTTTTGCTACACAAATGCCTTAAAATGTGACACATTTAGCTATTATTTTTTATGACATTAGATTAAACATTTATATTATTTAAAACAAATGAGGAGAATAAATTATAATTTGAACCACTCGTTTAGTGCTGAAGCCATGATCCGTCTGCATTTATGTAAACTATTGTTACATACCTTCAATGGTAAAATTAGTAAAAGCAAAACTGTACATATTATTATTAATATAAAAAGTTTATTACTGCCTTAGGTCAGTAGCTTAAGCAGTAATGCAAAGTAATAATAAATAAGTGAATAAATAGCCTAAATGAAAGGAGCAAGAGGGACCAAAGTCAGTCACCAGGGTAAGGTTGCATCAGCTGTTTATAAGTTCTTTCTTAAACTGGAACGTAAAGTCCACACTAGGGGCTTAGTAACTACTAGCTAGTTTGTAACTAAATTTGTTCTCACTTCGGTTGCACATGTTCTTACGGCAAACCGTAGTTAGTAGGTCATAAGCTCTCCGTAAAGTCATGCGTAGTCACATTGAATGACGTAATATCCAATAAAAAGCATTTAAATAAATAAACTGCTTTAAAATACTGCAATCAATGCATCTACATATAACTGAAAATTAAATAATAAACTACATTTTTATAGTACATTACATTACAGTCAGTCACTAATAGCTAACAGATGCACACCTGCATCGCATCGCGAGCACACCTGCATTGCGAGCCATGAATGCACGCGAAATACACATGAAGTTATCGAAACATTAAACTTGATTTTTTTATATCCTACACATGAAAGAGGAAAGAGCAAGGAGAATAAATTCTCGTTTTAATTGCTGGACACAACACAAAACACTCCTTGAAACAAAATTACTCTTCTTTCATAAACCGAATAAATGCGAGATTTGGGAGGAAATTAAGGCTGTGAGTAGAGGGAGAGCATTCTTTATTTTGATCGCGAGCTCCTCTATGTAAACTAATCTCACCGCCATCTCTTTTCTACCGTTATACATGGGGGGAGGCTGCCGTAAATATTTAGTTGGAACGCAGCGTTAAACTAAGTTCAGTGATGCAACACAAAAATATTTAGTAGTGCGTAAATTGTAACTTAGTGTCCCTGTAAGTCACAACTGGACTACATTTTAACTTACGCACTACTGGTGCAACTGGCTCCAGGTCTAGTGCCCCCTCAGTTACGACATCCTGGCGCTGGGCCTGTTACAGCCATTTACTTTATTGCTATTCTATGCTTTGGTAGCATTTGCAAATTACTTCCAAAATGGCATAGATAATATAAAATTAGTTTCTGTCATTTGAAAGTAATTGTTTACAGTGTTACAATATTTTTGTCTCTGTATTGTAATATGTTAAACTACTTTTGCACTAATTTTAAGTTAATTTTCGAAATCATAGGTATGACCTAGTTAGCTAGACGGTTCTTAAACTTTTTTAAAGTGGATTACTCCTTAACATCCTTTTGCATTCTCTCTTCCACTTAGACTGCAGTCCCTTTTCCCATTAAGACACAATGTTTGTAATTTAAATAAAATGTTCCATTAAATTCTTTACCTTTATGAATTCTTTTTTACATTAATAATTTTTCAAATAAAAATATTAAAAAGAAAAATTTAACTGTAGTAAAATTAAGTTATCCATGTATTAACTAAAACCGCCAATAGGTGGTGGTATGGGACTGTCTTAAGACATTTATTCAGCAAAAAATCGACTCTCACAATTAATTTTTTAAAAATAATTAATTCACAAAAATAGATTGTTAGCATATTTATGATAGTAAGCAGGGCTTTACATTAACACCCGCCAAATGCGGATAGATTTTAGCTGTGGCGGTAAGACAGACACCTCAACTAGCCACTTTGCCTGGTTGAAAATCATTTTTAAATTGTAGTTTTCTTAAAAGCAGGATTCGACAATAAGGATGGCCCAATATTCATGCAAATGCGATCTTAGAATCGAGAAGCATCATGACTGAGAAATATAATCGTGTTTGTGCGGGCAAAAGAAAGCCGGTTGATTACCGAATGAGAGGATAATCACTCGCGCCAACAGCTGATGTGATGCACTCGACTGTTTAAAACACATGCGCGCTCATGTTTCCTTGCTTGAAACAACCGTGCCTGGAAACACAACTGGTGTGATCGGTTCTCTTTCAAATAGACTAGACAAAAATTTGTATATGCATCCACAGCCATGCTGCTTTTAAGAGCTCCAGATTTGTCTTTTTGTAAGCAGAACCGGTTGCTTTCACTTTAACCTTTATTTAAACAGGATATAGGATATTAACTTTGCATTTATGTGTAGTTAACTGGAGTTAACTGTTTTTTTTAAAGAAATGTTTTGTTAAATAAAATGTATAGTATACAGCTATATTTTGCTTGTATTGACACATTATTTAAAAATTGTGGCTAAGAAATAATTATTTATTTATTTTTAGTGGTTAGAGATAAATTTGGTAAATCCTTTGAGCTCTGAAAAGTCATGTGAAATAAAAACTAATTGTAATACAACATTATGAAACCATGAACCATGTGCTCATGCTCACTGAGCAAGCTCATACACAACATACACAAAACGTAAAATGAATTAGGAGGCATGTGGACATTCCACAAAATCTAAATCAAGTAATTTTAGCATGTCAAAGTCATATTAACTTAATTAGAGCATATCAAAACCAAGTCAAAGAGCGGTAACTCGTGTTACAGTGTTCTGCCTTGGTTTCGTTTAGGCTTTTGGAAGTAACTGTTAAGACGAGACATTATTTTCTTGAAAAAAACAATGATATTATCTCAAGATATTTATCCACATGATAAAGGAGGTCTTTGTTGTCCCAAAAACTTCAACAACTCATTTTTGACAAAAAGTTACGGTATTTTGCACAGTGGTAGGGGAGAGCGGGGCACAAAGTAACACTTTTTGGTTTTGGTCAAATAATAAACAAAGTAATAGGGTTAAACAAACCATATTTTTTTACCAACAACACACAAGCCTCTCCTACAAATGAGCACTGGAATTATGATCGCCGGACTTATGGTTTCTGTGCAGTATTGCCAAAAGTGCCAGGAGTAAAAATTTTACTATTTACCCCACCTGTGAGGCAAGTTGTAACAGACAGGGGGTTAGTTGTAACACATGCTTATAAAGGCAGATTTCACACAATTAATTTAAATTCAGTTTACTTTAAATAGTAGCTATATTTTCTCAGTAATTGGCTCATTTCTTTTTTATTCTACATAGCACAGTATGTTTATTTATTTTTTTTGTTTATTAGATAAACACATTTGAATCCATTTGCATTAATATCTATTTATCCATTATTACACAATACATTTATTTGCATTATTAGCGATAACATATTTTTTTCTATTAAAACAATATCTTCTATTAAAAAAACTTTTTTTTTTTTAAGTTCTCAACATTACACTCAAAATTAAAAAAAAATATTGTGTTAGTTTAATTGGTGTCCAACAGTGTGTGGCTTAATTGTAACACCCTGTTACAACTAACCCTATTGTGTCATATTTTCCTCAAATCTGGCTAGCAGTCACTATGTGTTTTATACATCTTTCAAAATGGTTTCATCTTTTAGCCTAAAAGACTGTGATCACAACAATATAAGATTTTACTTACATACTTTCACTGATTTAAAAATATATATCTATATATTGACTATAATAAAAAATACTTTTATGCTGCAAAAATGGTTTCTCCTGTTTCTTATCCAAATTTCACCGAAATTTGTCAATAATTGGCAGGAAGACGTCTGCCGACATTGTGGTGAAAACCTCGGTGGCATGCCATGATTAACCCTGAGCAAATACCTTAAAACTCTGTTACATTTAACCCCGCATTACTTTGTGCCCCGCGCTCCCCTATAAGCAATAAAAATTGGCTCGTTATTTCTCTGTTACATTTTGTGATATGGGCCTGGTGGTTTTACAAACTGCTTTGGGCTAGGGTTTAGTAAAGTGCAGTATTTAAAAAAAAAAAACAATTATGAAAAACATCTAAATATACACAATATTAATTTTGTATCTGGAGACAAAACAATGATATATTTTAGGATATCTCATTATAAATTATTATGAACTGAGAAACCTAAACATGCAATTTTATCTAGAACTAACATTAGCCCCAAGGCCTGTTTGTGAAACCAGGTGATAGTATTTATGGTGTTACTTAACTTAAGTGATGTTCTTCTTTCTCTGTCTCTCCTTTGCTGTTCTGCAAACCATCTGCAGCAAGCTGATCCTCATATGAGTGTGCCTCCCTCCATCTGTAGTAAAAACAATAAAGAAAACTATCGAAAAATAGCAAGTAGACAAACATACTCGAAATATATTAGACACACGGGCATAACGTTTTACAATAAATCTATCTATTCATCCATCTAGGTGAGTCACAGTGTCAGTTAACAACTTTAAACCATGTTTGCTAAACAAAATGGCAGCATGTGAATACAACATAAAACAATAATCAGTAGGTCTATCTTACAATAGTAAGCAGCATCCAGCAGTAGCTCCTCATTACAGAAATACTCAAGACAAAAGTAGAAAATAAATCAAATTGGCTTAACAAAATTTACTTACAGAAACATTTAAATGAAATAATATTAAAATGCACAATGTCTGTAAAACAATGCCTCTTGTAGTTGGATCGTTTGACAATGCTTGATTCTCAGACGTCTCTGTGTTAAATCGAGCGCGTTCTAAAAATTCCAGGAATACCTGACGTCACACGGCGCCGCAAGGTACGTCTTAAAGGTACAGTAATAAATGTATGCGTGCGCTGACGGCTGAAACAAGCCCGCGTTTTTAAATAGCTCTGGTGTATAAATAAAGGTCAAATTAAAATAAACAAAATGATGTATCTCTCTCTCTATCAATCTAAAAATCTATCTGTCTGTCTATCTATATGCATAGCTATCTGTATACAAATATAGGCTACAAGAAATAAGCATGTCATAATGCAGAGTTGCCAACTTTTGGCTTTAATTTGGAGTGAGAATTTAAGCCCCACCCATATCCACAAGCCGTGCCCCCCACAACAAGCCACGCCCCGTTTATTTATAATTATATAAAATGATATATTATTTTAATGAATACTTTTTAAAATATTTATTACAAATTAGAGTATTATTACTATTATACAATTATTCTATTATAAATAAATAAATTAAAAATAAAAATAAAATAAAAAACAATGTAAAGATACAACTGAAGTGATACGCTAAGACAATTTAAGAAATCTTTTGCGTAAATATATTATTTCAGGACAGCATGGTGGCTCAGTAGTTAGCACAGCAAGAAGGTCACTGATTCGAGTGACATGCCCTATAGGGGAATTGATGAACTTGGTTGTAGTGCATAAGTGTATACGTGAATGGGTTTGTATGGATGTTTCCCAGTACTGGGCTGAGGCTGGAGGGGCATCCACTGTGTAAAACATATAACGAGAATAAGCTGAAGGAAAATGAATATTAGTTTCATTAGAATGAAATTCTATAGATTTTATAGAACACAAAAAAAATGTTTTATAGAATTATTTGTTGTGTGTTGTCTTAGACCTGACTTATGGCCAAGAATTAGGTTTATTAAGTCTAAACGCCCTGACTTCATTCCTTCTTTCTGCTTCATACAAAAAAGTCTATCAGGAGATATGCTTAGTCAAAATAAGATCATCATCATATTAGTTAAACTTTAATTTTGTCGATTTCCAAAACTCACTGCGCGCTGACACCTGTACATTAAAGGCTGTTACCCCTGCCCTAAAACACAGCCCCTCTGAAATGTGCATCTATTAACTTAAATGGATAATTTTTAATAACATCATTATGACACTAATGAGAGTGATCCCTTCCCTTACAGAAGATTACAGATTTGTTTTACATTTATTTGTAAACCTAGTGTGTTTTAAAATGCGTTTCACTTATTGATTTTGCTTTATCCATCAAGATAATAATCATATTACGTTTTAATTAATTATGGCCTTTGGTTTTCATGTAGACTGAGAATCGCAATGAAAGTCTATAAAGGCAGGCCCAGATTAAGAATTCAGAGGCCCCTGGGCACAATGTCTTGTAGGCCCCTTACCTGCCGCACCCCTATAGTTGAATAAAAAAATAAGATTAATAAAATTAATATATAATGTATTGCCCGCATTATTTAAATAAATGATATAAGGTACATATATTTCTAGTCTACAAAGATTTAACTTTTTTTAAAAGCATTTAAAGAACACTTTGAATAAAAAATACTAATAAAACTAGTGAAAATTTATGGATTTTAATATACGTATTCAAGTTCACAGAAGAAGTATTAAAATTTATATTTAAGGGTATTTTTAATGTATAACCTCTACAAACTTATAATGCATATGATTTGCATTTAACAAGCAGCGCATCAGTGTCAAGCAGGGGCAGTGCGAGAGGTGCTCGGGTATGTTTTCTGCGCGCATGCGTCAGTTTGTTTTTGATTACATTGCTTTCGCCAGCGTTGGATCGGTTGCAAATAGAGAGAATAACATCTTTATAAAACGATAAAAGTCTTTAAAACCGTCTTTATTATAATGAGAAAAATATTCTGATTTTTCTGCATGAGAAAACTGTCAATTGCGTGACTCTCATGCCAATTGCGTGAGAGTTGGCAGCCCTGACTTTTGCTTAACTAAAACGGTATAGCTTCTTGCTGACCTTTAGAGAATTGACTCCATTAGATTGTACATTTAAAAAATTATTACATCGATAGCATGATCATGGCATAAATTTTCATTAGGAGTTGTTTCCTTGTGTTTCATTTTAGCTGTGGCTAGTTTAGCTAACTCTGATCTAACGTGCACTGTCTGCGTCTGTTGCGATCGTTATGACAACAGCCTTTTACAGTATACCTCTACCACAAAACAAAAACTGCTTCATTCAGGACGTCATTCAGCGATGTGATTATTTTTTTACTATAAGGATCAGTGGTGTAGTGGGGGCTATACACACGTACAGATGTCAACACTATAAAAGATCCCTCTGCCGCCATTGTTCACGCTGCCACGGAGGTACCTACACGCACCAGCAGCTTTTGGCCGCTGAGTGGCGCTTTAACCATAATTTTTCAGCTTTCCCTTTTCACAATAGTAGATAGGACTATTGGTATTGTATGTGTACTGTACCTTATGTGATGTTATGTGTTCAATTAAAATATTTAGTTTTTTTGTCTGTTTTCGTAGTAATAAACATGCTTTTACACTATACTGTATGTTTCGCAAAACTTTCTGCAAAAATTAAGCAAATATATAAAATTAAGTTCTTTAGCCTTTATAGTGCCCTATTAAATTGCGTTGGGGTAAAAATTTATGTTTCAATTTTTTTGACCATTATGTCGATTTTATTACCTAAAATCTTAAATGTGCGCACACTGCAAGATATGAAAACCACGGCACATCACACACTACAAAATAATATTAAGATTATCGAGCCGATGGAGCACATCACCTGATTGCAGTATAACTTGCTTTATAAATAATTATTATTTATTATAGGCTAGGTTACAAATATTTGACCAACTGCCACTACATGCAAAACACTCTCATGCACTCAAAATAGGTTCCCTTTTACATAGCTATTAGTGGCAGTTATAAATTAAATAAATGGGCATATCTGCAAACAAAGTGAGTTGCATATTATTTATCGTCTGTTAATTTTTCTCTGTTAATTTTTCTCTGTTCATTTCTCTTTCACATGCATGCATTGCGAACAGCCTCGTATCTTCTTGTAGCCGGCCTACTTTTGGTTTACCGGACTGAATTTTTTTTTTATACTTTATGCTATTCTTTCCTCTATTCTTAACATAGCCAACATAAAATATAAATATTTAAAGTTTCTAAAAACACATTTTAATGTTTAAGCATTGTTTATTGGCTACATATCTGGGTCATAAATACAGCACACACAGAATAGTGCGGTTGATAAAAATATAGAATTTAAGCTCATTAAAAATTAGCTCATATATATATACATATATTTGTTAAAACCGACGCAATTCTCCCCAGCAATTCTCTTTATGCTTGCAGGACATTTTCACAGCCATGAAGGGAATAACTTGCTTTATCAATAGCCTACTAATAATTACTTACAAACTTTCGTTTCATAAGTGCGTACAATATAATAATAATAATAATAATAATAATAATAATAGACATTTATCATGTTTATCAGAGTAGGCTATGACATGCAGGGAGTGGATAACGCTCCGGTTACTAAGGTAAGGTACATAGCATTTCCACCCCCCCCCCCCCCCTCAGGGAACAAGGGTTACCTTAGTACCCAGAGTGTTCCCCTTCGGGAGGGGAACTTCAATGTTATGTGGAAACTTCCACTATGAGGAAATCTGTGGAAAATGCCACAATGATTGAACCTTCCCTTGCCCCTGATGAGAGATCCTGCATCACCAGAGGCGCTTTTTTCCAACGTGTTTCCTGGCCCTCACTTATCTTACTTATAAAGAAGTTTTACAGATATAGATATATTTTTCGGGAGTCGTAAAATGCATCTAGATAAATTCTGGAAATTTTAATACGACAGTATGTTGGGAAAGTGTGCAGTCCTGTAACAACTCTGCAGGGTTCGACAAGTGGGAAACTCAACTAACAAAGCGGAAAAACGCACATATCTCTGTGTTAGAGAGAAAAGTGGAGCAAGCATTTTACAACACCTAACCGAATTTCCTCATTCACCGGGGTTTCCCAGCACATGTGAAGAAATCGGCCCTTCAAAGATAAAAAAATCTTCCAAATGTATTAGGTGTCTCCCAACCCGCAGCTCTACAATGTCTGTTAGAGAGGTGCCACGTACCTCTCCTAAGAGAGATTTCCAAGTGGGTATGAGAAGGGAACAGGATAAAATTAATATCCATGTCTCGCACCTCAGGGAACTGTATGACAAGGTGATGCTTTCCCAGCGCGCCACCATCGCCGCATCCTCAAGCTTTAGCTCCAGCCAACTGAAAGAGGATAGCATCACACTGATCTGGCATGGTAGGGGTCCTTCTCAGGAAAAAAGTATACCACACAGCGAACAGACTCCACTGCAGGGTGTAGGCAAGCCTCGTAGAGGGTGCTCTAGCCTGAGTGACGGCGTAGGTCACCTAAGTCTTCCGCGCTCCATCTATAGACCATACATGAGGTTTCATAGATCTGGGTGCAGGTGCCAAATGGTGCCTGTCCCAGAGAAGAATAGCGGAATTTTACAACCTAAAAGTACACAAAAAAACAAGTTATTAAAGATGAGTTGTACGTCAAGTTGGTGGAGGCCGGCGTTTTGCCTAGTCGCGCTGTAGATCCCGAGCAAGGTTCAGCATCTGTTGGCGAGGTGGCATCTTCAGAGTCAGAAAGCAAAACGGTTCAGTGGGTAGATCCGATGGTCACTGTTCGTTTAAAAGAATTAGATTTAGAATTTAAAAAGCAGGAACATGAGATTCAACTCCTTCGATTAAAGTGCGCTCTCATTTCTGGGGGACACAGCTCACCCTGGCTCTGATAAGCAAGGGAGATAGCATCCACTGATCAGTGGGTTTGTTCCAACTGAAAATGCCTCCAGATACCCGCTCAGTTGACTGATGGAACTAGAATTAACTGCTGATCGTGATATTAAAATATGAAAACTTGATTTGGAAGCTCAAAGGATGTAGAGCAGTAAACCAGACCCATCACCGTGCAGCAGCCCTCCTTCTAGTAGTTCTGAGGCTGAGCAACAACCCAACTTCGACATTGGTAAGTACATCAATCTTGTAACCCCATTCCGTGACACCGAAGTTGATTTGGATTTTGTGGCTTTTGAACGTGTAACGACTAAATTAAAATGGCCCAAGGAGATGTGGGCATTGTTGTTGCAGTGCAATCTTGTTGGTAAAGCCCAAGAGATTTGTGCGGCTTTACCAATTGAAGATTCACTGGATTATGATATAGTAAAATAGTTTCTGTGTGGAGTTTGCATGTTCTCCCTGCATTTGCGTGGGTTTCCTCTGGGTGCTCCAGTTTCTCCCACAGTTCAAAATGTCCTCCACAATCTCATCAGCAATGTGGAAGACAGCAGACACTAGTTCACTTTATTTTAGTTGCCATGATAAAATGGTATTGATAGTGATATTTATTTTAAGAGTAAATAGTACAGTAGGCTTAAGTTTTTCCTTATTTTTATCACAGTTACATTTCTGCTGGCAGTAGTTATTGTTTAAATGTTTTTATTTGATTAGTATGGTGCACCTTTAGGATGTTTAATAAATGTTTTTAAAATAAAATGTATTCTTTACATCCAACGTCTATTCCAGGGGCGCCTTTGAGGGGTGGCCACGGCCACCCCTGTGTAAACTCTAGCTACCCCTGTGGCCACCCCAATATGATTTTGCTGTTGACATTGAAGGGACTCACTGATCAAAAACCAGTTCGAATCAAGCTTGGAATCTTAGGGCAGCCACGTTGTCTTTCATTCATCAAACTCGCTCCAGGGCTTATACCATCACATAACAGTGTGCCAATTCATTTGACTCTCTTCCCCCAATACCCTGGCCGAAGCTGGACAGAGATGCTGGGCAGACATGTGTTCGCCCTCGGGACATCTTACATCCTGCCAGATGGACAGAGTTTCACAGAGACAAAAGAGATCTCTAACAATTAATGAAAGACTTAAGAAAGACAATCTCTTAAATGTTATAGCCAAGGCAAGATTTGATATTTTGAATAATAGCCATAGGTTTCTTATGTGCCATGTTTATTCCAACCAACCAGGTTAATAATGTGTGGTTTTACCCTTATGACAGGTTAAAATGATCTGTATGTGTCTGAAGTGTTTTATGTTTGGTACCAAACCAAACCCCTCTTTATTTGCAATCAAGTGGTGTAAATGAGAACTTAGTAGTACAAACAGTATTCATCTTGTAACATTTGATGTCAGATAGTTACAATCTTACAAGAGATTTTTACCATGTGCAATCTCTTGGAGTCTGTTAATAAGTGACCGTGGCTACGCCGGTACAGGGTGTGGCCCTGCCCTTCATGGCAGCTGCTCACTGGAGGACAGTGTTAGAGGGATCAGATCAGGTCCCTTAAAACCCACTGCAGCCCTAAACACATTGCTTTTTGCATCATGCTGGCTCGCGCCTGCTTTTGCTCTCTGCCCCCTCTCGCCCGATCGGACACCGCGCCACATGTGATTGGGTCACCGCCATGCAAACCTCTTAAGTTTCGGACCGCGAAACTCACCACAAACTCAGCAGCGTCCATTACCCCGGCAACTCAGAACAGCCTTACGAGCTTGAAGTCAAATCCTAGGCTTCTGATGTCCAGATTGGGTTAATAGTGTAACCTGTTACATAAACTTGGCGAGCCAGCCAGGAGGTGGTGTTGTATTGCTGAGAACAGACAGTTGATTCAAATACTATTGGTGTTTGGGATTACCATTTCATTGTTAAAATTGGTGTAGTTATTCAGGTATCAAAATCCCAAATGCTATTATAATTAGTGTGGAAACTGAGACAGCAGATCATGGGCGTTGCTAGGCCTATTTTAGGGGGGCTATATTTCTACTCAGCCCCCTTAAAACTTTAAGTGCCCTCAGTCCCCTTTAAATTGCATAACAATTCGGCTCCTACCCGTCTTTTGTTTTTCATTTGATCAGCAAATCACAGCCGTAGACAGGGAGAGGAGTTTTTTTTAATTGATAAATTGTTATAATATCTGATTATTTGCAGTTCTTTTATATAGATAACCTTGTATCACCTGTATCCCAATGTCACGGAGGAGCAGTCGTGATGCGTTCACCTCATCAGCACAGCTGTTTCCTCCAGCAAAAAATGTGACTCTTAACAAACACTTCATTATTTTAATTTTAAAATGAACTACCAATAAACACTTTACAGTTCATGTGGCTACAACTATACCATACAGTCTTGCACAGAAAGGATTAAACACAGTGACAGAACCACTTAGAGAATGTACTCGTTTTAACTGTCACTGACAGAGATAAAAACATCACGTGTTGTCTAGTATTTAAAAAAAGACTTCTTATTTATTATTATCATTCAGATTGTGAAATATGTGAATTAGCCTGTAAGTTTAAAAATATATATATTTATATGTAGCCTATGTCATTTAATTAGAAAAGTGGCAGTTTATTTACTTAATACATGGAAACAAAAA
>CAIGQZ010032318.1:16699555-16753688 GCA_903798205.1 Danio tinwini
GATTCCATTACTCCTCGTTGTATTCACTGTTGCCAACCCGGACTGTCTTGACACTGTATTGCCTGCCGCCTGCCCTTGATCCTTGCCTGCCTTACGACTACGATATTGCCTTGCCCTTGTATCTGCCTGGAAGCCCTATTACTCTTGTGAGTTCAGTCATCTACTTATTGTGTGTTTGTAATTAGACTGTGTCTAATAAATGTGCTGCAAATGGATCCCTCGTTGTCTGAGTCTGCATTACATAAACAGATGGGTTGAGCCTATTTGGTTTATTCAGAACTTATATAGCTATGCCTGTCTATAAAATACAGCGGAATACTAGTATACAACCCATATTAAACAAACATTTTTAAGTGTATTACTATTAAATAACTACTTAATAAATGTAATATTAGGTTTTATACATATATTTTTATATATATATTTTTTTTACGTTATAAAGAGCTGAGCCACCCCTAAAATAAAAATCCTAAAATCGCCTCTGCAGCAGATGATGAAGAATTTCTGAAAACCTTGCAGAAACACGGTTCTGTTGTTAGATCAGCTAAAATTCAAGACCCTGAATCTGAGTTTCATCAAGACATGATTATTGAATTTGACAGTGGCAGTGCTTTACAGTCTTTAGAGCCCTTGTTGCCATGTACTTACCAGTTGACTAGTGATCCAAATATTACTTACTTAGTGAGATCCTTATCCAGTGTGTACTCTTAACAGTTAGGGGGTAGTGCTACCAGATGATACCTAAAGGGATTGAAAGAAATCGCAAAACTCAGTGGGGCAAATTTTGAAGCAATGTTGAGTGAAATGCTAACAGAAATGAGTGCGGTAGTTTTACCTGCAAGCTCTGTATCTGAAGCTCCTGACAAACCCTCTATTAGACTATCTGGTCAAGAGCCAATTGGTGGCAAAACAACTCCAGTTATGGCTCAGCCTTGCCACAAAGGAAACCAGGAAATGCATCAAACTGCTGCATATGTCGCTGATTCTTCAGTTCTTACTTCTCCCACAATACTTAACTCACCAGAAGTACAGAGATTGGTTGTTGAACATGTGAGGAGTGGAGAAGGTGTTGTTCAGGCACACATACCCATGCGACTCAGACTATTTTCTGGTAGGAAACTTCATCCTGCTAATAAGACAGATTATGACACATGGCGTTCTAGTTTCAATCTCGTTCTGAAGGATCCTGCAATATCTGATCTTCATGGTTCAAGAAATATTCTAGATAGCTTTTTGCCCCCAGCTGCTGATGTCATTAAACAACTTAGCCCTGACGCTGCCCCATCAGCTTACCTGCAGTTGCTAGATTCTGCCTTTGGATCGGAAAGCTGCTTTCAAAAAAAAAATCAACCAAGCAAATTGCTGTATCTACAATGCCTATGCATTATAAACAAATTGACAAACCCAGGCCATAGTATAGTTTTGAATGTGGGGAAGATGGTCACATTGCCTCCTCCTGTGATTCAGAGCCCAACCCAGCACTTGTGGCTGAAAAGCGTAAACTTCTCAGGGATGTTTAATTGGTGAAAGATGCATTGCACAAGTTACTATTTCAGGGCAGGAATTGACACGGGCTCACAAGTTACCACTATTCCTTTATCCTTTTATGACCAACACCTTTCAGAAAACCTCATACATTCCATTTATGATTTGTTGGAAGTTGAAGGTGCGAATGGCCTTTCTGTGCCCTACATTGGGTACATAGAATTGAATATAACTTTTCCTGCAGCGTTCATTGGCACAAGTGTTGTAGTACCTACTGTCGCTTTGGTGGTTCCAGAGCCAGAGTCTTGCACCATGCCTTTAGTTATTATAGGAACAAATACTTTGGACACCCTTTATGATGAACACTTAAAAACGAGTTCTATGACCTTCCAGCCTTCCTTGTTTGGCTACAGAGCTGTCTTGAATACAATCAGATTGAGGCACAAACATAATGCTTTTGCTTTTGGTCAAATAAGGTTGAGGAGCAAGGTACCAGAAGTCATGGCTGCTGGCCAAACTGTCGTTTTAGAGGGCATTGCCCATGTACATGGCTTTCCTACTGATAAATGGGTTGTAGTGGGACACCCCTCCATATCTGCCTTACACGGTGGAATTGTTCTCACAAATGAGGTCGATGACAATATCACTATCCCACAGAGGTGTGTCATTGCAGAGATCCAAGCTTTGGAGTCAGTTCTTTCTTCTGACAACGCTATACCTAAACTGGTTTTCCAAAGTGATAAGCCCAAAGTGATCAAAGAAGGAAAGTTAATTAAAAGTTTTGGTGATTCTTCATTATCACAGGAATGGAAGGATTGAATCACAAAGAAGCTTTGTGAGATGCCAGAAGTCTTTGCTCAACACAATCTGGATTTTGGACATACACAAAAATTAAACATGGCATCAAATCACATGATGAGTCCCCATTCAAACACTGCGCTAGACCAATTCATCCATGTAACAATGGGGCTGTAAGAAAACACCTTCAGGAACTTCTTTTAAGTAGAGTCATACGCGAATCCCCTCAGAATCCCCTTTTTTATCACCAATTGTTGTAGTCAGAAAGAAAAATGGTGATGTATAACTCTGTATAGATTATAGGAAGTTACATCTTCAAACAATCAAGGACGCAAATGTTTTGCTGAACCTTGATGAGACATTTTCAGCTTTAAATGGATCCAAGTGGTTCACTGTACTAAACTTAAAATCTGGCTACTACCAGATTGAAGTTGCAGAGGAAGAAAAAACAAAAACTGCCTTTGTGTGTCCCCTGGGGGTAACCAATGCCCCAAGCACTTTCCAAAGGCTAATGGAGAGGTGTATGGGTGACATTAATCTGAAAGAAGTGCTAGTGTTTTTGGATGATTTGATTGTCTTTTCTGCATCTCTTGAGAAACACGAGAGACGTTTGCTACAAGTTCTTGCTTGTGTAAAGGACTATGGGCTTAAACTATCGCCAGAAAAATGCAGTTTTTTTCCCAGACGTCTGTTAGATACTTGGGGCATGTAGTATCTGAGCAAGGCGTGGCAACAGACCTTAAAAAGATTGAGGCTATAAAGACCTGGCCTTGTCCAAGGAACCTCAAGGAGTTAAGGGAACCTAGGCTGTTTGTGGACATTTTTCCATTCAAATAAGTTGCCAGATGACACATAGTTGGGGCGAGGGATCACGCTCAACTTATGGATGCCACGAGCCACGTAATCTAATGACTACTTGTCACTTTTGCTAAAATGCTGGTAAGTCATTGAAATCAGCCACAGGCTGCAAATGGACGCCTTCAGGGGTGACCAAACGCTTCACAGACCACCCGGGGGTATTCCTTAGAACCCCTAAGTGACTATTCGTCCCCCTGACTACCTTTTTGTCCACAAAGTGCCTATTCATCCCCCTGAATGCCTATTGACCCCCCTCATCTTCCTCATTGTCCGCAGAGTGTTAGTGATCCTCCTGACTACCTAATGTCCACAAAGTGCCCATTCATCCCCCTGACTGCTTGTTTTCCATCGTCGTCTTCTTCATTGTCCTCAGGGTGCCTATTGATCCCCCTGGCAGCCTATTCATCACCCTCCTCTTCCTCATTGTCCACTAAGTGCCTATTGGTCCCCCTGACTACCTATTGTCCACAAAGTGCCCGTTCATCCCCAGACTGCCTGTTCTTTGTCGTCGTCTTGCTCATTGTCCGCAGGGTGCCTATTGATCCCATTGACTGCCTATTCATCACCCTCCTCTTCCTCATTGTCCACTGAATGTCTATTGTCCACAAAGTGCCCATTCATCCCCCTGACTGCCTATTGTCCACAAAGTGCCTGTTCATCCCCCTGACTGCCTGTTCTTCATCGTCATCTTCCTCATTGTCAGTAGGGTGCCTACTGATCCCCCTGACTGCCTATTGTCCACAAAGTGCCCGTTGATCCACCCGACTGCCTGTTTTTCACCCTCGTCTTTCTCATTGTCCGCAGAGTGCCTTTGATTACCCTAAACACCTATTCTTCATCATTGTGCACAAAGTGACCTTTCATCATTGTGCAGCCGTCGTATCCCGGGGACCACCTGGACACGCCCGCCAGGCGCCCTTTGTTCTACCGAACACTCGTTTTTGGTCACAGGGAGAAGTGTTTCCAAGATGGCTTAGAAAGGCTGCAGGAGTCTTTTTGGTCCCCATAGAGTAGCAAAACTTCAAGTCTGGAGCCAAATGCTAAGGTTGAGCATCCCACATTCAACTTATTCCATTCAGTTTCACAGGACCCCCAGGAGCCAGTCTGGGGCCTATGACACGTGTAACATATTCCATTCATTTGGCAGGTGTTTAGTGGACAGTGCCCGATCGGCCCCAAACTGACATATATGTTGCATCATGGGCCCCTGGGGCACCTATGGAGTTTCCATTGAAATAAGTTGCACGTGAGATGTTGGCTCTTCAAAAATCAGAATGGGGGTCGTACAGGGGTCCCTAACATGAGACTCAGAGTGTCGAACCGCAGATGGCTTCTATGTACCTTTTTAAACTCGAGATTTTTTTTTCCGTTGACTTGGCCCAATCGACCCCGAACTGACATATATGTTGCATCACAGGGCCCCGGGGCAGCCTCCAGAGTTACGCGGTCGCACTGGCTAATTTGCCCAAAAAAGCCCCCCATGACCAAGAACCACCTATGGAGTTTCCATTGAATAAGTTGAAGGTGGGACAAGACCGTCCAAGGGGTTCAAAAGGTCACAGGACCACAAACTTTGGCACAAAGCACCACCGTCAGCCCCCCAGCCGGATCCCCAAGTTCAATGGCCCTAGCTGTTTCCTGAGCCTTTTATGCCTGGCCAATGCAACAGCCCACTTAGGCCAGTCCGAAGAGGCCAAAAAAAGGTTCGGAGCATCCCCCAAGCTAGCCCTCTTGGTATTCAATGGACAGCTTTGTGACGCAACTCTCCGCCGAATCTGGGGCCTCTCGGGCCCCCGGTGGCAGAAGGGGGTGGCACGATGACATGTGTAATGTGTAATCTCATTCATTTGAATAGGTGGTTCGTGGACGTCCCGCGGAATGGCCCCCGTGGTCCCAAACAGCTCCGAATTGAAGTGGGCTGACTGGCAGGGGCCCCTCAAACGATCTGCAAAGTTTGGGGCCCGCAGGTCCTTTGCAAGGGCTTAATTGGCTGAGCGGGGAAGGGGGGAATCGGGTTATTCTCTCTGAATATGTCTTTCAGATTTTTTTTCCAAGTGCTTGCCCTGTGCCGAGAGGTACAAGATTGGAATAGGGGGTGCACAGGGCCGTGACGAGCCAGCAGTCGAAGCCCCCACAGTTTTGTGCCAAAATAAAAGTCTCTTTGACTGCTCAAACAGGAAGGTCCTTGTAGGCTGTCTGTGGACAGTGCTTTTTTAGGCCACAGAAGCTGTTTAGTGAGCTCTGACATGGAAGACACTGCTGGACAGCGATTCCCAACCCCTCTGCTCTACTGAATGAACCTCAAACCTTTGAGGATGCAAAGTTTAACTCAAATACACAAAGTCATTCGAGACAGTCTTGGAGTCCATAGCTGAAAGAGGCCTGCATGAGAGATTTGGACTGTGGTGCCAATTAAGAGTTGTGCTCAAGTGAGATGCTTGTGCTCTCAGTATGGTATTTGGGGGCCCTAGTCTGCCAGCAGGCCAAGTTTGCAGCCCCTCGGACCCCTAGGTGCCGATCCGAGGCCTATGACATGTGTAACTTTTTCCATTCATTTGGCAGGTGTTTCTTGAACAGTGCCCAATCAGCCCCAAACTGACATATATGTTGCGTCACGGGCCCCTGGGCAGCCTCCAAAGTTCAGCGGATACAGTGGCTAATTTGCTTTAAAAAAGTATCCCATGACCGCAAACCACCTATGGAGTTTCCATTGAAATAAGTTGACCGTGGGATGATTGCTCCCAAGAGGTCAAAAGGTCAAAGGGCCCGAAAATCAGCATGGGGGTCATACAGGGGCCCCTGACATGAGACCCAGAGTGTCGGGCCACAGATGGCTTCTATGTAAATGGGTTCGCTGACATTGCCCGATCGGCCCCGAACTGACATATATGTTGCGTCACGGGCCCCTAGGGCAGCCTCCAAAGTTCAGCAGATACAGTGGCTAATTTGCTCAAAAAAGCCTCCCATGACCGCAAACCACCTATGGAGTTTCCATTGAAATAAGTGGCACGTGGGATGTTGGCTCCTGAGAGGTCAAAAAGGGCCACAGATGGTTCCATTTATGGTTTATAGCATGCCAAATAAATTCACCTCAAACACACAAAGTCTATATGCGCAAGAGGTCTGCGTGAGAAATATGTATGAATAGAATATCATACAGTTTTTATTTGTGAAGATTTCATCGTACCATTGTAACATTGTGAACCATATGTGTGTGTATTTCAGTTTTTGTGCAGGTGCAGTGAAAGCACAAACACTAGGTGCAACTCAATAACTTATAACTCTGATTCAACTCTGTGATTTCCTCATAAGAGCCAACCAAACTTATTGACATGTCAGAAAATCATCCAACCATTAGATTGCATTTCGGAAAGATTACATACAGAATGACAAAGCAGAAATTTATTTCCAGTAATGCGATTTGAATAGAATTTCAAATCACATATGAATGCTCGGAATAATTTTGTTCGCTTATTTCTTATTTTAGTGCTTTAGGACAGACATGGCTCATAAAAAATAATGAAATGTAATGTTGTAATGTAACATAAAAAACAACAACTTCCCTATGCACATTACTGCCATTTTAATCTTGAATGCCTAATTTCTGACAGAGTCCAAGTCACACAAGATGGAGTGACAGCAGTTAATGCATCCTGATCAGGGGCTTGTTGCTTGTGCAGTGACCTTTTGATAACTTGACCCACCGAGACTTACACTAATAGACTGTGACAAGTCTCTTCCATTCTAAGCCACGGACCATAATCCACACAGCCTAATGAACTATCGGTTTGGATTTCAGATGGACTATAAGCTCCCCCTCACTCTTCTCTCTTATTTGCAATCAAACCAAGAGTGAAACTAGGGAGGGAAAGAAAGAATGAGGCAAGCCAATGAATTACATTATCTTGAGGGGAGGTTGTACCAGTGCACAATCCAAGTTTACAATGCTGAATGAAAGAGGACCCATGCTTTGGATTTGATTCTGGGAGCTTTTAAACCTCAATTGTTTTTGTTTGTCATAAGGATTCAACACAGGGGAGAGTTACAAAAACAAAGGTAGGGAGATTAAAGATGAATTATTTATGTAATAAAATGAAATATATTTATTGCATTTATTATGCTGGTGTGGTGTGGATAGGCTGAAACTTATTTAATATTTGATGAGACATTTCACAAATTATACAGATGCAAACTATTCAAAATATACAGATGTTGGGCTTTTTTAAACATTCAATTAAAAATTTTATTTCAATTAAAAACTATTTATAATTGTTTTAAACTCTCTCTCTCTCTCTCTCTCTATATATATATATATATATTAATTTTTTTTTTTATGAGACAAGCTGGTCTGTAATTTGTTTGTTGTTAATTTATGCTAAATTGTCTATATCTAAATTGATCACTCTTTAGAAAAAAAACAGAAACAAAGTACAGATATATTTTCAGTAGTCTTAAGCGAGATGTCCGAACTGTCCATACTAAAATTTATCCCCGTGTGTATACGAACATCTTTTGAAAAATTTATTTGAATAGGAAAATGGGTAACACTAGAAATGGGTGTTCATAAGACTGCCATAACACCTTTATAATGACATGGCACATGTCATAAATATGAATAAGATATTATGTATGCGTCTTTATTATTACAACTTGACATTACTAGGACAACAAAACTATTTAAATCAGCAAGTCAGTAAATCTAGTCATAGACATTGTTGTCATGAGGACAATATAATTGTGTCAGAAATATTAAGAAAAAAGCGACTTTGTCATTAAGATTTCTGATTAAAAGAGTTAAATATTTATTGAATTTTAACAACAAATTCAATCTTTACCGCTGTAGTTGAGATCAAGAAAAATATTAATGATTCTGTTGTAAAATTCATGAAACAATTATGATATCAATGGAGGGGGTGCACATTTGTGCAATGGTTTTTCAACTGACAGGCCAACATTGACCTTTAAGAAAATGGCTGCATGCTACATATGTACAGTCTTCATGAATATGAAAATAGAAAAGTTTTTTTTTATATTGGGGTCATTTTAGAAAAGTCCTCGAACTTCAAGATAAAAATTAAATCACTTAAACAGTCATGAGTTATTTTTTAACCTTAAATCAACAAGAGGGTTAACTCATCAGGTCATCACTGTCATTAAAAGCACATCATGTAATGGAGGGAGACTGACATAGTATTTTAGCAAAACAATGTAGCTTAAATTTAAACTGAAGTCATATTCACAGCTTTAAAGTATTAATGGTGAGCATTAATTGGATGAGAAGGAATCAGGGCCGTTCTGGGCAACACTTCCATTATTTATCACTACTGCCCGTGAGCATGGATCAGAGATCCATGAGACAAAATCTGAAGTTATTTTAATAAGTCTAACAACATTAGTCAAAGTCTAGATTACTGTTTATATTTACCGTTTAGATTTTATCTATGTATCCATTTTCTTGAACACATGGGATGGATAGAGTGCTTTATTCACAAATGTTTCAAGCAAGATTCTAATATGCACATACATCTAAATTTACATTTTTTGTTAGATACATTGCAGTTCTCTTTGCTAATCTACAACATGGCAATGATGTTGTTGTTGCTTTCAACTTGGCACAGTACATAAAGAGAAGACTCTCTTTGCATACCTTCTGAAGAGGTCAACAGAAAGAGAATTATTAGATGAGTAGATGAGCATTTGTGACAAGCCTTTATCACATCAACTGGTCTATAGGCAGTTGCTGGTTATGAACTTGAAATGTTTAAGTTTGTGATTGATTCCTAAAGCCTTAGGCCACCTTAGACAGTACCTCGAAACAAAATAGGCAAAAACTAATGCTAAATATATTGATAAATATATTGATAAACAGTTGTAAAAGGTAGCACCAATAATTTATTGATTTATACTCATGTAGACACAGGTAGGACACATAGACAGACATACATACTTTATAAACAAATGTTTTACCATGAGATCCCTTCAATGTTAATTTTTTCTTTCTCAGACATGGATATTGGAGGTTTGGAGACTGTGGTGGCCAACTCTGCTTATGTGTCAGCACGTGGGAGCATAGATGGTGCTGCTGCAGCAACTATGCGTGACAAAAAATACCGTAACAAGCTCAACCTGCCACACATCAGACAATGTGAACAAATGAAGACGACAGTGGATACTTCATTTGACAGTATGTGCGTACGCCAACCAATTGGTAAGCGTCTCTTTCAACAATACCTTGAAAGTGAAGCAGCATACAAGAATCCTGTAGATTTGTGGAAAGATATTGAAGATTACATCGTTGCCCAGGAAAATGACAGGGCTAAGAAAGCACAGAAAATAGTCAACAAATACTATGAGTCTTCCTCCAAAAACTTCTGTGACTTCCTGGGAGACAAAGCTGTGAGCAGGGTGAAAGAGGACTTCAAGAACATTCGAGGAGATCTGTTTAAAGAAAGTGAACAGCAGCTCCTTGTCCACCTTGAAGCTAAAGCACTCACTGGCTTCAAGGACAGCATGTACTTTCTACGTTATGTACAGTTTAAATGGCTGGAGAGCCAGCCTGTTGCTGAAGACTGGTTCATGGATTTTAGGGTGCTTGGAAAAGGCGGATTTGGTGAGGTCCATGCTTGTCAAATGAAGGCAACAGGGAAGATGTATGCAAACAAGAAACTGAACAAGAAGAGATTGAAGAAACGTAAAGGATATGATGTAAGCGAGGTTAACAGATACATGCATTAAAAAACAGAACAAACTTGTATCTCATGCAATTAATCCAGTATCCAGACTAGTCCAGAGATGTGCAGAGACCTCAAAGTATGCAAATCAAAAAACTGTGCAAGTGGAACAATGGCAAAGTTCCACAATAGTAGGCGAAATAGCAGTTAGGAAAAGGGGAAAGTGACACATAAAGGCATGAGATTAGATTAATCTGAGAACATGGTTTTAAGCAGCTCTAATTGCAGTGTATTGGCTCAGTGCAAAGAGGCTTGCAGGCTCTGGCTGATACTCCAAAAAGCAGCTCAGGTGCAACTGAGAATAAGACAGTGAGATAAGAAAGAAGAAGATAAATATCTTCAGGGGTTAAAGAAAGAAAGAAATGATAAAAGTCATTTGGAATTTTTATGAAACATTTTGAAAGCCAAAGCAGAAAGGAGAAAAGCAATGAACTAGAGTTCAATAAGGGACGTAAAATGGACATAATCTACTTGCCTTTAAAGGTATTAGTGAAGTAAATGGAATTAACCTCTTGGTAACATTTATAGTCTTGTTCAGGAACTGTTTACACTTTCTTGCATGAAAATTAATTTCAGTCTCATTGGTGATTTAATAAGTATTTAGTTACTTTTAATTATTTTGTAGTTAGAGCTAGTTAGTAATTAAACATTTAATTACATTTTGTATATTGAAATACTTAAGAAAAGTTATCAAAATATGTAATTTTATTTACAAAAAATGCAAAATCTTTCCAGTCGTTGTAGAATGCTAAATAGAGTTTAGGCTAAAATCATATAATTTGTAACCAGTGTATACTGTCAAAACTTTTTTTAATAGCCAGCACTATTAATTAATTAATAACATGTCAGTGTGATAAAGAAACATGAATGAATAATAAAATAAAGCATGAAACATGTTAAATGTTTAAAATAGATATTATATGTAATAAGTGTTCTAGCCTTCATGGTACATTTCCAATAAACAATTCTGTCCAGTAGCATTTTAACAACTTTTAAGAACTTATCAACACACATAACTAAATGTGGCCACCATTTTTAAAAGTAGTTCTTATTCACCTTGTTTTCCTTGTGTGTTTTTATTTTTCTTCTCATTTCTTGATTTCTCATAGGGTGCAATTATCGAGAAGCGCATCCTGGCTAAAGTCCACAGTCGTTTCATTGTGACACTGGCTTATGCTTTCCAGACCAAAACAGACCTCTGCCTGGTCATGACCATCATGAATGGAGGAGACCTCAGGTGCTAATTACATCTTTATATTTGCATATATGTTTGTGTAAAGATGTTATTAACATAAGCAGAATTCAGGTTTTTATTAATTAATTAATTGATTTTAATTTTAGAATGTCATCAAAACAATATGTAGGACATTATTTTACATCAAACAGAAAATTTCAAACACAGAGTATCTGGTGTAGGGTTGTCTTGTTGTCTAGCAATTGTAGCTTGGTGCACCAACAGATGTACAAGGCAACATGCATACCATTGATTGTTAATTTAAAACATCACTTTAAAACTAGTATTTTAATTTATTGCACAGGTGAGTGTTGCACCATAAGAAAGACACTGGGCAAAATGTTTTACATGGCAGAGTTCCAAAATGGAAACCAATGGTGAGCAAAAAGAACATATACGCTCATCTCAGTTTTGCCAGTAAACATCTTAACGATATAAGGGTGTAGTTTTGCACTTGACATTGGTGGGGACGAGTGAATACAATCTCCACACTGTGTGTGTGTACAGTTGAAGTCAGAATTATTAGCCCCCCTTTGTTTTTTTACATCCTAGGAGGTACGTTTTTTTTGCAGTTTTTGTTTTTGCGAATCCACGAATGGCCGCTGTGTACGCTTTTTGAGATCTCAAATGTCTCTTGCGAGTGCCATTCGTGCCTGCTGTTCTCGCATAAACCCACTAGAGGCCGCTGTCGACTGACTGTTTGATTGACTGACTGACTGACTAATCGACTGAACCACCCTCCTCCTTCCCTAAACCCAACCAGTTTCATCGATTGACCTGCCCACCCTCTTTCCTAAACCCAACCAACTTTTTTCCAAAGCAATCCAGAAAAAGAAAAGCTCTTGTCTGATTTTTACCACATTATCAGATTTTACCACCTTCTCACCCTGTTATTTACTTGTTTATTTTATTTTTTGGACTCTGTTTTTGTCTTACCTGCTTTTTGGAATCGTTCTTCACCGGACTTAAACCCCGTCGTCGTGGTCAACTCCTCTCTGAACTTGACCTACTTTCTTACCTCTCATCTCCTGGCACCTCTCTCCCACTAAAGGCTTATGCACAGTACTGGTTGCTCTTCTCCTTCTTTCTCCGGTGTCCTGCAAAGTTTAGTTCCAACCCCAATCAGACATATCTGGGGTAGCAAATCAAGCTCTTAAGCTGTGGTCACACTGCACTTTTCTCCCCATAGACTTCCATTCATATTCAGGTGAATGCGTACGACCGGAAACGCAAGGTCATGCGACAAGTTTCGCAGTTTGCTGCATTGGAAAGTCCACACTTGGTAAACTCTGACCTGCAAAATCGCATCATGTGATTGCGTGAGACCAATCGAAGATCAAAACATGACCTCTCTGGACAGAAATTTAAAACAATGAGCAGTCGCTTACTTTTTTAATGTCTAATCATCTTGTTTAATCCCACCCCTTTTTGCAGCGCCGTAAATTCTAGTTTGACCACAGCTTTACCAGGATTTCTAGAAACATCCTTGCAGGTGTGTTGAGGCAAGTTGGAGGAGACCGGCCCTCCAGGACTGAGGCCCAATCCCAATTCTACCCCTTAGCCTTTTCCCCTTACCTTCCTTATTGGGAAATACCCCTTTACGTGAACTTGCAAAACAAGGGGTAGGGGTTTCCCAATTCTCTTTAGCTTGTAGGTGTAGGGTTAAGGGGAAGGGTTAGATACCCCTTCAAACTGAGATTTTTCAGGACCACACTTGAAACCAAGCGGTATGAAAATTTCCCTGAATACACCGTCTACAACAGCAGCACAGCTGCACATAGAAGTAAGAAGATGCACAAATTAGTATTTTTTGTCATTATTACAAATTTTTACAACAAACAAGCATATGATTTAATACATTCATAACAGCATTCGTGTTTTACCGTCATGTTAAAAAAAAACGCTGAAATAAAAAATGCTAAATTTTGCTATTTATAATCCCTAATATTAACTCCTGTATAGTAGTCCCACAACATGAAGGGGAATGCAAAAGGGAATGCCCTTTATACAGTGTCTGGTATATTGTTAATGCTGTTTTTTTGTGTTTACATCCATGAATATGGCTACAGTGTAAATGCACAATACATTTACAAGCTTATCGCCACATTATATCGTTATGATGACATGATATATGCTTTCAAGGATTTCCTGAAGATAAATACCAAAAAATAACACAACTGGAATAACTACAGCAGTCTTAGGGGTAAATTTTTAAGCCCTTCCCCTTCACACTCTGTTTTAAGGGCCAAGGGAAGGGGAAAAGGTAGGGGTACAAAAATAGAAATGGGATTGGGCCTAAGTTTGGACATCCCTGCTAGAGAAGATGATATCATATGCAGCATGTGGCTAGAGTATTTTGATCGTAAGATGATGAAACATAGCTATGGCCCTGAACAACTTGAGCAGAAGTGTAATGTCTTGCTGTAATCCTGATGGTGTGGTGGAGGCTGTTTTTTCTTTGGATAATGGTGATAAGGGGATCTGCCAATATCCCTTTGTTAAATCCAGTGTCAAATAAATGCGAGCCATGCCTAGCCAATCTAACAGCTCATCAACCCGGGGCTTTGAGTAAGCAATGAATTTGACAGAGCATTCACCCTGTAATAATTCACGCAGAACCACACTAAGTTTCCTATTTTAGGGACTAAAACTATCGGGCTTGCCCTGATGCTGTGGGACTCCTCTATTATTCCCATTTCTAGTATTACCTCTAATTACGCCTGAACTACCTTTTTGTGCTCAGGCAATCTATGCGTCCAGCTACGTACTACTATGACGGGCTCAGTCTCAATATGGTGTTGAATGAGATTAGTTTGGCCAGGCAGGGGCAACAACAAATCGGTGAGATGGGAGGGTGTGAGGTGTTCTCCGGTTGAGATCTGAGCTGAGAGGTGATGTTGGGGAACTGACAGTTTTACCCTAAAATAGACCAGTCTGTCAGAAAAGCTGGAGTCAGAGATTCAGTTAAAGAATGTTTACAGAAGATAGTTTGCTGATTTCACCAGCAGAAGCAAGCTTCAACACTGAGTTTGTAGGTTCTACTTACAATCTCAAAACAACAATTATACTCTCACATAACATCATTAACTGCGTCGTACATATAGCTGTTTTAACCTGTGAAGGGATCAACCTTCATATTAAGATCGACCAGGGATTTATTAGCTCATATCAATGAATTGGATCTTGAAGATTCAAATTATTGATTCAACTCAATTGAGTCAGATTGAATCAGATTATTGAATCAGATTAATTAAGATTCACACTTTATCTACCATTTGTCCCGCAAATAGAAGACATTGTATTTTACCAATCTTGTTTATATTATTTTCGTGGCCGACGATAATAACATATCACAGTATTTGGTTAACTTTTAGCAAGGTAACAAAATTTACAGCTCGAGGCAATGAAATAGATCACATAAACAGAGAGCAGAGAGCAACAGCAAGAGCAAGCCAGCTAATGCAAAAAGCAACATTTTTTGGCTGCAGTGAGTTTTTAAGTGACCTGATTTGATCCATCCC
The DNA here is from genome assembly GCA_903798205.1 of Danio tinwini. NCBI lineage: Eukaryota > Metazoa > Chordata > Actinopteri > Cypriniformes > Danionidae > Danio > Danio tinwini. The sequence goes on from CAIGQZ010032318.1 coordinate 16,714,183, forward strand.
CATGGCACTGTCTTCCAATGAGCAGTTGCCATGAAGGGCGGGGCCATGCCAATCATTAACAGACTGCATGTTGATTTCACGTGGTAAAATCTCTTGTAAGTTTGTAGCTATCTTACATAAAATGTTACAAGACGAATACTGTTTGTACTACTAGTTTTTCATTTACACCAATATATTGCAAATGCATTGAGGCAATTCCCGCCGAAACTCTGTAAAACCCCATTGTTTAGATGACTAATAATTTACGATATGGCTGAAGGGTCCTTAAACATCTGCGGCCAAAGTATTGGGGAAGACAGTCAACTGAATTGGCCCCCTGTTATCGGGAGGGTGTAAGCCCTTGAGCCAGTTTAATGACTGAGACAATTTGGCGCCCAATTTCCAAGCCTGATTCGAACTGGTTTTGATCACCTGTGTGTTCTTACATCTGATTGGTTGAGACAGACTTAGAAAATTTATATGTGTGTGCATATAACTCCAAACAATATCAGACAGACAGCCACTAGACTATTCAGAGCTTACCCCAGACCTGTAATATGATCCACAAATGAATAGAACACACACATAAGTATAATTTGTTTCATACTCAAGGCTGTTTCTTGTCCTCTTAGCTGTTATAACAAAACTGGTTCAAAACTGGTACAGTCTACATCCAAACTGGTAGCTTACTAAAATCCAGAAAGTATGTCTTGCATACTAAGGAATTGACTTAAAAATAATTACCACATAAATGGCAAATAACTTAGGAAACCATTGTTTTCAATACATCAAGAGTCATAAAAGATAATTAATACATCAATAATCATGAAGAAACGAGAAATTAAAAAATGAACATTACGTAAAACAAACGTCTTATTCTTATATTATATCTCTTATTTCACAATATTTTTTCAGTTCAACTCAAAAGTACAAGGTCTCCTTGTAGACGACGTTATGCTCTCTCTCCTTGTCTCTCTCTCTCTTTCCGTTTCCCCTAGCCTGCAGGCTTTTTGTACTCTTCACTCCAAACAATGTAAGTAGAGGTGTAAGTAGTTTGTTGTAAAAATTCATAATAATGACAAAAAATACCCATTTGTGCATCTCCTCACTTCTGTGTGCACTGTAAGAGGTGCATGTCATTTGAACAAACACATCAACAACACAACACCAAACACATCAACAATGAAACAACACAACATCAAACACATGCTATGTACATATTCATTACCAAACCAAATCTTGAGAGTAGTCATGACAGAAGTACAATTTCTGCCATGAAACTCAGTGCACGCATGCTTAACTACATGGCAAAGGAGATTGTTTGCTGATGCCTTGGCAGCTAATGAGTTAGCTGGGTGTGTCTGAGCCTCGGACAATATCAGGAAGGCTATTCTAGAGTTTATGAGCCATATATGAGAAGGCTCAACCTCCTCTAGTGGACTTTGCTATTCTGGGTACTACCAGAAGCCCTGAGTTGAGATCTTTTCAAGAGTTCACACTTAGCTGATGATTTATAATTAGCTTGTCTGGCATGCTGTCCAGGGAGAAAGCCCTGAGCTCAAAGGATCCTCAAGCCCAGGGCTCCCTCCCACTCACAGGGCAAGAGGGGAGATTGAGCTGTAGTAGATCTCAAAAACTCCCCCAAAATGCTGTGACGTAATGCAGGGGAGAGCAGCTGCGTATTTAACAGAAAAAACTTCCCAAAAAGCAGGGAGAATTGTGCTATATTTGGCTGCTGGTTATAACATGAGGAAGCCAAGGGAAAAGAGAGAATCCTGCTGGAATCTAGGCATGGCCATGGGAAGGGCTGGGGTAGGCTCCAGTGGAGACTAGCACTAGATTTACTAAACTAGCGCAAATTTGCGTAAACACCTACTAGCACCACTGCTGAGATTTTCACAGGCCTTCAGTTCCATTGTTCTCCTACTTTTGTTGTGCAAACACACCCATTACATGTGAAGCCTTGCCTGGCACATTTGCATTTGTTAGCTTAAATCAAGGCAAACCAGTGTTTGCAGGCCCAGTGTCCATCATCCCTGCACTTGGCACAGGTAAACCTGCTGCGATTCCTGTTGCAACTCTCTTGAACCTGGCACTGCGTTGTCTGTACAGTCCATGGCACAGCAGCTTTAGCAGCCTGCCTCTGTGCCAATTATTCTTTTGCTGCATAAATCGGCAACAAAGTTCCTTAGTTAGAAAACTCAGAAACAATCTTCCTTTGCCTCTCTACCCTATACATGCCTTGTACAAAATGTAGGCATTCACCTCCGCCAGGTTCATCATTTTATCAAAAAACGCTACTGGCCACCTGTTTGTTGTTGCATATTAAATTAAATTAAATTCAATTAATTTTTATTTACAGTATATAGTGCTTTTACAACGTAGACTGTGTCAAAGCAGCTTCACATAGATTATAGTAAATTGAAACCGTGTCAGTTCAGTTTTCAGTGTTAAAGTTCAGTTTAGTTCAGTGTGGTTTAATATTCAATGCTGAGAGTTCAAACACTGAAGAGCAAATCCATCGATGCACAGCTCCACAAGTCTTGAACCATGCAAGCCAATGGCGACAGCGGAGAGGAAAAAAACTTCACCAATTGGCAAAAGTGAAGGATTAAAAAACCTTGAGAGAAACCAGGCTCAGTTGGGCACGACCATTTTTCCTATGGCCAAACGTCTTGTGCAGAGCTGCAGTCTAGGCTTTAGAGGCTGAAGAATGCTGGACGTCCATCGTAGAAAAGCTGCAGGTGGGAGTGGTCACCGGCTGGTGTACAGGCTGGGCCTTCAGGATCAATGCGAGGACTTGTCTGTCAATTGGTCCACCACGTGTACACCACACTGTAAAAGCAGAGAGAGAGAGAGAGAGATAGAGAGAGAGAGAGAGAGAGTCATGAGTATACATGCTTTTTTCTATAGGCCTGTATAGTACATATCTGAAAACATTGTATGACTCCTGCAGGAGGTGAGAGGTGGTGAACCTCTTTAAGGTGTTTTTGGAACCAGAAACAATTTACTGGATTGTTAGTAAAAAGAGGGGCTAGGGGGTTAGCCTCTTGAGATCTCCATAGGTGTATTTATGCTAAGAGGGTTTAGAAGGGCCGGGTGTTTTGGTGCTGGTGTGGTGCAATGGTAATTGGTATTGAAAGGCCATGTGCGCTCCTGAGAAAGTGTCTGCTGTGACTGAGCGGGAGAGTGTATCAGATGTAATAAGTGGAATGAAAGTGTATATGAGCTCAGCTAGAGTGTCACTCCTGGGGCAATAGTGCAAAGAGGAATGAAGCTCAGAGGAGGGTCTCTGCTGCTGCAGAGGTGCAATGGTAGTCAGTATTTGAAAGGCAATGTGCACTCCCACAGAAGCGTTTGACTGCTGTGACAGTGCAGGGGAGTGTGTCAGTAGTGATATGCAGAAATGGAAGCGTATATACTGCCCAGCAGAGCGTCACTGCTGTGGCAGTGGTGCAATGCGTGAATGTAGCTTAGCGGTGTGTCTCTGCTTCATCAGAGGTGCAATGGTAATCAGTACAATATCTGCTCTCGCCAGAAGCATTTAGTTGCTGTGGCATTGCGGGGAGTATATCAGTAGTGGTATGTAGAGATGAAATTGTATAAGAGCTCAGCTAGAGCGTCACTGCACCATTGGGGGGGCTGAGAGGTGGTGAACCTCTTTAGGGTGTTTTTGGAACCAAAAACGAGTTACTGGACGGTTAGTAAAATGAGGGGCTAGGGGGTTAGCATCTTAAGATCTCCTTAGGTGTAGATATGCAAGGAGAGTTTTGAAGAGGCGGGTGTTTTTTTCTGCTGCTGAAATGGTGAAATGTAGTTGGTATTGAAGGGCCATGTGCGCTCCTGTGGAAGTGTCTGCTGTGACCGAGCAGGAGAGTGTATTAGATGTAATAAGTGGAATGAAAGTGTATATGAGCTCAGCTAGAGCGTCACTCCTGCGACAATGGTGGAAAGAGGAATGAAGCTCAGTGGAGGGTCTCTGCTGCTGCAGAGGTGCAATGGTAGTCAGTATTTGGAAGGCAATGTGCACTCCCACAGAAGCCTTTAACTGCTGTGACAGTGTGGGGGAATGTGTCAGTAGTGATATGTAGAAATGGAAGCGTATATAAGACCAGTGGAACGTCACTGCTGCAGCAGTGGTGCAATGGGTGAATGTAGCTTAGCGGAGTGTCTCTACCGCAGCAGAGGTTCAATGGTAGTGAGTACAATATTGGCTCTTGCAGAAGCGTTTAGTTGCTGTGGCATTGTATATCAGTAGTGGTATGTAGAGATGAAACTGTATATGAGCTCAGCTAGAGGGTCACTGCTGTGGCAGTGGTTCAATGGGGGAATGTAACTCAGCAGAGTGTCTTTGCTGCTGTAGAGGTGCAATGGTAGTCAGTATTGGTAGACAATGTGCACCCCCGCAGACGCATTTAACTGCTGTTGCAGTGCAGAAGCGTGTGTCAGTACTGATATGTAGAAATGGAAGTGTATATGAGCTCACAGTGTCACTGCTGCGGCAGTTAAAGCTCAGAGCAACCCCTGTGGGGGCCTGAGCTGCAGTGAACATGGGTGATGGGAAAGCGGAGTATTGCTCATGATTGGAGGGAAAAGGCTAGAAATAAGAGAAGTGAAGAAGGTAGCAAAGGAGCTCCAACGCTAGAAAGAGGGGGAATAAGAGAAAATGGTAGAGTCGTGCTCATGCAACTAAACTCCGGTGGGTGGAAGTCGGCTAAAGAGGGTCAGCTAGGCTTCCTTGAGGTGGTATTGACTAAGGTAAATTTAGGATATAAAGGCATCGGAGGACCAACGTCCAAGAGTTTGGATATTTTTGATGAGGATGGTGGTTTGGAAATTAGAAATGGCATCTGAAGGGGACCAGTGGATAAATTTGTGAAAAAATTGAATCCCACTAAGGTAGCTTTTGATTGAGCTGGCTTGAAATTTTTTTTGAAGCAGGAAAAATCTGGGAAAGGTGTTTAAAGAAGGGAGTGAAAGTGTTTGAATGAACTCCATACAGTGAGGTGTGACTGGAGGGTTTAAGGGGCAACTGCTTGTAAAATGAGGGATATTGAGGTTTCGTGTAGGTGATATAAAGGGTGGTTTATGGCAATATAACTTCCAAATAATATAAGACACGTGTTGGATGAGGGCTTGCTTCTGAAGTGGCTGCCATAATCTCTGAAATGAGAAAATCAGCAGTATGATTTTTACAACATGGTACATGTACAGCAGTCATAATGAATTGTTTTTTTAATTGTTTATTTTAAAGCTCCCTTTGTAATGGATTGTACGATAACTTCATTGTCGCAATGTATGAGGATGCTAGAAGTGGACATAGGGGGGATGGTGAGCTAGGGATATGGGGCGTGGATCTGGAGGGTGGATTAGGTGAAGTGATGGTTCAGAGTTAACCTTTTAGAGATCTTGTCATTTGCTTAAAATGCTAATTTTTTTTCTACCACAGAGTCAATGGGTGAAACATTACTCCATTTATCAGAAACTTTCCACTCTGATTCATAGCAGTGAAGTGGGAAGTTTGTTTTCTTTGCCATTTTCACCTCCAAGCGACTTGCAATTGTAAACTCTTGTGTATGGACCAGGGATGTGCAGAGACCTTTTAAGGGGCAGGGACTCAAGTGGAAAAAAGGTCACGTTTTATTAAATAATAATAATAATTGTACTTTAATAAAAAAAATATAATAAAGGAGATTTCATCCTAAATTCGCCATATACTCACCCTTAAAAGAAAAGTTTATTCAAAACTGAAAATTCTGTCACCATTTACTCAACTTTTACTTGTTCCAAACCTATTTGACTTTTTTTTCTTTTGTCGAACACACAAAATAATATTTTGAAGAAAGCAGGAAACCTGTAACAATTGACTTTTACTGTATTGTTTTTTAAACCAATATATACATAAAATTTTGTGTTTTATTGTCTGACAGGGAAAGCTGTCCTTAAAAGAACACACATTAACTTATACATATATTATATTATTATTAGTATTTAAAAAAAATAATTATCCCCAGGAAACTTTCTCTCCAGGAGAAAAAAGGGCAGGGGCTCAAGCACCCAAAGCCCCCACCTCTGCACGTGCCTGGTATGGACAAATGAGTCACTATGATGTGTTGAATGTTTTTCACTAGTTGTGTATAAATATTTTAAGAAGTTTTATGACTATCAGATGTGGCAGATTTATTTAGTTTTTAATCAACAACCATCATCAAACCCTAAACTTAAAAAAAAAACAATGTCACTTTTTAATCCATACTTGAACCGTACTTAGTAGAAACCATGTGAATGGTACGTTTGGCTTTGGTCTTTACTGTAACCCATGTTTAAATAACATTACATTTGCAACTGGGTTGATTCATAAACTCTCAAGTAAGAGGGCGGGACTTGGCTGGGTGGTGCTGAGCCATGGCTGAAGTCTCGGGGAGAGCAGGGCTCTGGCTAAAGTTGTTGTTTGTTGGGACTTTTCCATATAGATAGGTTAAATGGTGCAATGCTGTTGAAGGTTGTTGGATCTGGAGCATTTCTTGAAGCAGGAAGCATTCTTCCAGACAAAGATGGTTGTGGAAGGAAGACTAGTTATTTATAGTGACTTAGGAATCATATGATTGGAGGATCATGTATTAGCTAATGTGGGACTGGCTGTGATCAATCATAAGCACGTTATCATCTTGAAATTAGTTTATAAATAAACTTCACAAAGAGTGGGTTGGATTGTAGCGAGACAGAAGATTGGTTATAGTTAAACAGGAGCTAGACTATTTATTTAAAGCTTTATAGGTCAGAAGCAATATTTTATAATCAATATGGAACTGAAGAGGCAGCCAGTGTATAGAAGATATAATTGGTGATATGATCATATTTTCTTGACCTGGTAGGAACTCTGGCAGCTGCATTTTGCACTAACTGAAGAATGCCAGACAACCAGCAAACAGAGCATTACACTAATCTAGTGGTCAGTCTGCTGTGTACAGGATTTCGGTTCAATAAGTTATTTTTATGTTTTGTCTGAATTTAAAAGAAGGAAATTAAATTGGTCATCCAGTCTTTTACATTTTTAATACACCCAGCTTAGCTTAGACAGTTCAGACATCTCATCAGGTTTTGTTGAAATATATAGTTGTATCATCTAAATAGCAGTGAAAGCTGATCCTCTGCCTTCTAATAATGTCTCCCAGGAGTAACATATATTATAAACAGCAAAGGGCCTAAAACTGATCCTTGAGGCACCCTATACTTTACTGTCGTGAAAGCTACCCATTTATATTTACCAACTGGTAATGGTCAATTAAGTAAGACTAACTTAGTTAACTACTGTTTTTTTTTTTTTTTGCGTGTTATGGTTAAAATATGGTAATTCTAATAGTTTAATAAAATTAATTTGATATTTGGAAATCACCAAGCGACCCCCACTCATTGTCCCGCCACCTCATGTGGGGTCATGACCTCCACTTTCAGAACCACTGCTCGATTCCATGAGTGATTTCCAAATGATAAATCTGTAATAATCCTAATGTATTATTAGTGCCATCTCAATGGATGTTGAAATCTACAACAATTAGTATTTTATCAGTTTTAAGTTGTAATTCAGAAATAAAATCTGAAAATTCTTTAACAAAAATTGACATGGGTTCCTGAGGGTCTATACATTTTGATTAAAAAGAGGGATAAAGGGGATTTTTTTCTAAATATCCGAGAGCATAACATTAAGTGGCTATAATTCAAAAGAATTAAAAATAATAAATTTCTCTAAATAACATAAAGAATATCACTAAAGATTGATTCAACATCACCACCAAGACCAGGCTGTCAAGGCTCATGCTTATAAACATATCCTGAAGGAGCGGCTTCATTTAAACTATAGTCATTTGGTTCAAGCCAGCTTTCAGTAAGACTGAGTGCATTAAGATTATTGTCTGTTATTATTTCATTTACAATTAAGAGAAAACACTTCACTTTCATTGACAATTTTTTACAAAAGTTTGTGTTTTAAGTATTGTTAGATGGGAGAATAAAAATACAAACACAGGATGTTAAAGGTTAACAATAATCCCCGGAGGGTGTGTATTGACAGATTAATAGTGAAGTTGAATAGGGTGAAGTCATGCAGATGAAACCCTAAAGTGCTGTAAAGGTGCTCCTGTGCCAAGTGCTGAGTTGTACTTGTAGTGAGTGTATAAAGGGGTTGCCGGTTGTCAGCCACTCATATCTGCATGAAACAACAAACAAGCATTAGTCCTTCTCACAAGGGAGTCGAAGCTCAAATACCTCCTTCTTGGTCTCTGTTTATATAGAACAGTCCTCATTGTCTTCAGGCATCGACGACTGGCAGATGTGTGGTGCTGATTAGCTGGTATCCAGGGTGACACGGGTTTGGTATTGGGTAGCGTGTCACAGCATATTATGGTAGGGGAAGCCCTAATGCATGTCCTGAGTGAGGTACCGAACATCTGTGTCTCTGGAACAAAATGTAAGGTGATCAGAGAAGGTAGAGTTGCGGGTATAAAGTTATACAACCTTCCTTTGACTTAATATCTTCATAGTACAGCAATGTGGCGAGGGGGCGTGGCCGAGAGCCGTGGGAGTGAAACGAGGCCCGCCACAGGTGAGATACACCTGTGGCGCGCACCTGCCTTCAATCCCATGGAAGGAGCTCTGGACTATAAGAGGAGGAACGATGGCAGAGGACAGAGAGAGAGGACCGCGTCCGGACATGTTGTTTTACTTTTGCTTTCAGTTTGATGGCAGTCTCCGTGAGGAGCTGCCGCCCATTTGTTTTGTTTTGATTTAGACGGCAGTCTCCGTGAGGAGCTGCCGTCCCTTTTATTAATAAATATTTATTTAAAAGTCCGTTGGTTCTCCGCCTCCTTCTTCCCGGCGGCCAGGTGGCCGTAACTTCATTACAAGCAACATGATAGGTCGCCGTAGATTTGTATGCTGTTAAAAATATGTTTTACACATACACATTTATGCACTAACAAACACATGTGCACACACACACAAACATATTTATTTAAACTCTTTCAGAGTCAATTTTACAAATATATGTACCCGATATAATTGCCTCTACAGAATGTGTTCCATATCTCATATCAGCATTTTTATATACACATAACAAGCGTCACAGCACCACGGCAGATGCTCGTGCTCTCTCTCTCTCTCTTTCTCTCTCTCTCTCTCACACATACACACAGACAGGATTCGCACATTGGTCCTACCTAAATGTCTAAATGACATCCATACGCCTTTCCTTCTGGACAAAGATCTCTGTGACTTTGTTACGACGTGCCATTTTTGCAAAGCAAAACATAAAATAATGGACTTCTATTGAAATTTACCTGACTATATAGGAGAAAAGTGACCACTGAACAAGAATAAACATGAGCTCATGTATGCCCCTTTTATTTAGGCAGAGCTACTGCATGCCTCACCTAATGTCTTTTCAATAAGGTTTTATGTCAGATCTTAACACTAAGTGATAAACATACATGGAATATATTACCTATTATACTGCATAGAAAGTGAAGACATTAAAAAAACGTCTACAACGTATAAAAACGTTTTAATAAAGCATTACATTGGTAGCATAACTGAGCAAAAAGCACGCGCTCAACCCAGTTTGCTAGAGACTGCACAATCTGACATGAGGCACAGCTCGGTGCTGCCTCACCTTGCTGTAATTGACAAGGAAATAAGCAAAATACCATGATTGATTATTGATTGAAATTATTTGAAACATAGACATTGCATTTAAAGCACACATCAGTGGACAAATATTTATTTTATCATTAATATACATCTAATGATGGCAGGTGGGAATGATGCCTCACCTGCCTCTCTTGACCGCATGTCCCTAACGCACCCATACTCACTTGTGTATACAGTATGCATGTGTTTTGTACTTTATTCATTTCTCAGTTTTTTTTTGTCAAAAATTTTGTGCTAAAGTGGGCATAAACATAAAGATAAATTAAAAAAAAGCCTTTTTTCTTGAAAACAGAACTTTTATTTTGATATATAATATGATAATATATTCCTAGCCAAAAATATTCTGTGGGCCTTTAGTCCAGATTTAAATTTACAGAGTGTGTCTGCCTCCCGCACTGTGCTAGGAAGGATCTATTGCCTTTAGTCAATTTTGGCAATAGAGGGAATTTGGCAAGAACACTGGGGTTACACCCCTACTCTTTTACAAGAAGTGCCATGGGATTTTTTAATGACCTTAGAGAGTCAGGACCACAGTTTAATGGCACCCACTGACAGTATGGCAACCCCTTCACTTTTATTAGGGCATTAGGACTCGCACAGACCACAGGTTGAGCATCCCCTGCTGGCCTCACTTACTCCACTTGCTTTTAAGAGCAACCTAGTTTTCCCATGTGGTCTCCTCTCCAGGTACTAACCAGGCTCAGCCCTGCTTAGCTTCAGTGAGTAACTGGTCTTGGGCTGCAGGGTGATATGGCTGTAGCAGAGCTGTGACAAAACAAAACACTTTTGATTTTAAAGGGGACACATTTTTTTTTAAAGGGGAAGAGCTACCTCTCTCCATGTTTCGGTTGAGATTATAGGTGTGTTCCAAATCGCATACTTATGCATAAATAGTGTAAGTAGTGCAATATTCTCCTATAAGAGTGATTATAGCGCCTCCCGATGGTGAATGTGGATATACTCATGGCAGGTATTATTTGTTAGTTTGGTTATTTATTTCACTGATTTGGCAACCGTCAAACATCATCAGGGAAACGGTTTGAATTTCTGCTTAGTAAAAAATGTATTAGTGTTTCATTTGGGACAACACTACATACATATACTATGCTGTTGTATATGTAAGTGCGTAAGTAGATAGTGCATAAGTGCATAGAGTATAGTGTGCCATTTTTGATGCAGCTTATGTCAAACATTGCATAGAAATGCATATTTCAAAGCACTTCATGGGACTTTTAAAGAAACTGCAGGCAGCCAGTTGGCCATTCCTGTTTAGATGTATTTACATTAAAAAAAATGGTCTTACTTCTATAATGATATAAAATAATTATTAATTTACGCCCCATACTACTCGATGTGCTTCATTGTTTTAAATTGTGTTTTTATATAGGCTAATACTATCCCCTTTTCATCAGTCTAATGGGTTGAAATAATTCACTTTACTTTAGAGTTAGTACAATTTGCCAACAGTATCATTGCATGAAAGACTTCTCTCTTTTTTTAAAGAAACACATTTTTTATCAGTTAATCTAAGGGAATTAATTAATTATTGTTTTTTCACATAAGAAGATTGTAAGAGTTGCTATTTTTTTTAAGAAATCTCTGTTTGCGAATATAAAATTATTTAGTTTCTTCCATTTGTGAGATTTATTATTCCAATTTACTGTTCCACACCACATTAGCTTGTTCTGAAGCGTGTTGACATCACATGGGGCCTGGGTTTTTTTTGTTTGATACTTTTTAATCTGAGTCTGTATTGCCTGATGTCTTTTAGTCAGATAACTTTTCATCTGAGTCTATTTTCCTGATGTCTTCTTGTCTTATAACTTTTCATCTGAGTCTTTTTTGCCTGATGTCTTTTTGTCTAATGCCTTTTAATCTGAGTCTGTTTTGCCCGAGACCTGATACCTAAAGTTGTTTTTCCTGAGACCTGAAGCCTTTCAGTCTCAGGAATGATGCCTGAAATGATGAGGCATGGCACCTTGTCATTGTATGACTGAGGTCTTAAGATCTTAAGAAGTCCTAAAATGTACATCGTACATGTGCCGTCATGTAACAGCAAGGGCCGCATTTTCAGTTTTTTAAACACATTTGTGCTTCACGCAATATCCACCAGATGGCGCAAGGAAGAAAAAAAAATTCCATTATTGGGCCAGTGCTAGTGAACGCCCCTGAATCTAACATCACACAACTTGCCCTGTTTAGCAGGAAGAAGAAAGTAAAATCAGAATCACACAGATTAATTGCACATCATGAAATGAACAAAAGAGCTCCAGAGAGCCCTAATAGCACATTACGATTTTTTAAGTATGACATTTAAGGGGTAATTTTCCCTTTAGCTAAGAGAATAATTTAAGGGTGTTGCATATAATCCTGATCAGTTATCTAAAGGACAAAAGGAAACCATTAAGTGTTTTAAGAAAAAAATAAAAATCATAGCCTACTTGATAAAAGTACAGTTAAATATTTCAGAACAGTGTAATTCAAATTTCCAATTCTCCCCAAAGCTAAAGAATTATAAATATTATAGGATATAGGCTGTCCTTCTAATAAAGTTCTAGGTTTAAAATTTTAATTTTAAGTTTTACCCTGTCAATTATGCAAACATTTGTTTGAAGATATAGAACAAAAATTTACATGCAGTTTTTCCCTTTGTTTGCAAAGCAGTGCAGGACTGGATGACAGAAAAGAATGTGCTTGCTGATGATTTTACTGTTGGCCTACATTATGCAACAAGATGGCAATACTGTATGGACTGCAGTATGCTCCTCCCCTGACAGAGCACAAAGTCACACCCTCAGGTAGTCTGTACTCAGCACTGTATTCACGTGCTGCATGGATGTAGCAGGGCCTTCTGTGTCATAATTTTCATTCTGGAGTCTGTGCATAAGCATTGAAACTCTTTTCTGACATTATCCTGTTCAAATTATATATTTATATACAATTCTTACCCCTGTTTCACACCGCAAGCGAAAGCAGTGAGTGAGCAGTGTATGCGCAGTGCATATGGAGAGCAGATGCAGCACGCAGGCATTTGCCTTTCACACCAGCTGCAGCGTGCAGTTCTTCGGCAAGCTGCTGCACTGATCAATTTATTTCTGTCTATTCTATCTAGTTACCTATATCTCTCTCCATATATAAATACAATTTTTTTACTTTTCATCTGCACCAAGGCCTGCGGCAACTTCCTCCTATGCTGTTTCCTTAACCTGCAAGTCTTTACAAATGATAAAGATCCTATAGCACTGTATGCTTCTCGCGCTTTATGAGGGGTGTCATTCATGTCTAATGCACTCAGAAGACAATCGCCTTTGAAATCATGTAATTTTGTTTTTGTTTGTCAGGATGTTGCAGGCCTAGTTATAATAATATTTATACAATTTAGTTATAATGATATTTATACATAATCAAACTAGTGTTACTTTCTCTGCTTCATCGATGTCCAGCGGCAGAGTAAAGGCTCGGTAATTCATGCTCGTGTAAAGTATGAGACAGACAGAAGTAATCAATGCATGCCCTTCTTTTACTTATTTTCGTGTTGTCAGGTTCACAGTGCAAACAGCTCCTGGGTGGAATAACTTCAGTGTACATAAAACAAAGCCGAATAAAACTTTCTTCCTCTGCTTTAACTGCACAGCACACAGAGAGCTCACATTATCCAGCATGCGTGTCAAAGTGCACTACCCACAATACACTTCGCTATGAACTACAACACCCGTAAATAGCAGTCATAAAGCGGCCACTTCTATTTCCCCTCTCCTGCAACACTAGTGTGCAACTTCAGCAAAACTGATATTAAAATTGTTTTACATTTGGTTTGCTAAATAAATGTTTTTTGCAGTTTTTAATCCTTTAAGTTCATTTGATTGACTATATATAAATCAGTTGAGCAATATAAATTGATATAAATCAATTGAGAGTGAGCAGCGCAGCAAAAAATAGACCCAGCGCCAAAACTATCACGCTACTGCTGCTTCAGCGATGCTCTCGCCTCGCGCTGACTCGCTGCTTATGTGTTCGGTATGAAAGCTATAATCTGTTAACATGGATGCCGAACAAACACGCACTGCTCACGCGCTGCTGACGATTGCGGTGTAAAACAGGCTAAAAGTTCTTTTTGTCTTTTAATGCTAGTGGGATAGGCTATTTTATTCATTTCAATAATTGTTTTTTGCTTTTTTCAATTTCATACAAAATATATTTTCCTTCAAATTATTATTAGTTTACAAAAAAAAACTATTAACGGTACCAGTTGATTGTTTTTTATGTGTATTAACTGTTCAGAGTTTGAGTTACTTTCATTTTTTTTCTGAATGAAAAAGGAATCTGTTATAATGTTTAAATGTTGTGAAATAGACTAATTTAATTAGAGTGTAATTTATTTATTTATTTATTTTTAAGAAATAAAAGCCCTCTTAATTAATTCTAGTGACTTATGTTCTTAAATAAAAAACTTAAATAAAATGTAAGACAAATACGGCTGCATATAAGCTTTTGGTGTCTCCTCATGGTTCAAATGTTGTTTGTCAATCAATGAGCAGCAGTTGATTTTTAGATTGCATATATTATCTTTAAAACTATTAAATTCTTCATTGAGTCAGGAGGCATGCTCTATACCCTGTTGCACAATATTAAGTGTTTGAATTTCTGAATTAAAATAATGTAGGCCTATTTTAAAAGCAAATTTTTTTATTATTTAATAAATAAAAATAGACCTATAGACAGGTTATTTGACATGGTGTTTTCTTTATATACTTCTGATGAATAACATTTGACGGAAGGGCGGCATGGTGGCTCAATAGTTAGTGTTGCCTCACAGCAAGAAGGTCGCTGGTTTGAGTGTGGGGTTTGCATGTTCTCCCTGTAATGTGTTTTGTTTTAACGTTGGTCTGACATTTGAATAAACAATAAGTATGCCTTGTTTTGGTCATAAAAATTAACATTATTAAAATACATCGTCACAATTTCTGAGTATTTGTACAAGTCAGGATTCAGAACATTTGCAGCACCCTTACTCTGTGTGCATGCACAGTCCACTAGGCTACATACAATTTTTCCAAAAGAATTTTTTTTTTCCCAACCCTGTCAATGTAACGCAAATTCACCAGGTCTCAAATCTTTCTGAAATGTTAGTTCCCCTTCGGGAGGGGAACTTCAATGCTATGTGGAAAACTTCCACTATGGGGATTTTGTCAGAATCCAATCATCTGAAAGAGTTTAAAAACGGGCCAATGAAATGCCAATGAGTTGGCTGCGTCAGCGTGCACAGCTGATGTCAATGAAAATTAATTTGGCATAAAAGCCCTGCATGTGCTCAGCTGCGGCATCCTTTTCGCTTTCAGAGCCTTTCACAAGCTTCTGAGAGAGTCATTGAGGGTTTCTCCAACCTGTGTCTACAGAGAGAGATCGAGAAGCAGCTTCTGCCAGTCCAGAGCACGTATACCCAGTGGCAGACGGTTGAGCTGGGTTCTTCTCCCTTGCCTGGAGTCCTTTGGGTCCGGTCCTCTAAGAGCGGTTTGTGTAAGAAAGCAAGTTTTCTAAAAGAGCAACATGGTCAAGCTGTGGCGAGCATCGCGCAGGCAACCAACCCCCCCAGGGCGCCGCTAAGTTCGGTAAACGGACCGCGAAGCGTCTCTGAGATGGGCCATCTGGAGAAGAGGGAATTTGTTCTTTTCCCTGTGGAGGGCAGGACTCTTCACGCTTAAAAAATAAAAACACCATCAAATCCTCAGAGATAGAGCATTTTTCCCCTTCCCCGGATGTGACAGCCTGAACACTGCCAGTCTGGGATGCTATGCCTTTCAGCTCGCAGGACCGGTGCACTTTGCCAGTGGCTCGCGAGGTGTGTGAGGACGATCTCCTTTCTCTCACACCCTTAGCATCTCCTCCGGAGTCTGGGTGTGAGATGAGAGTGAATCTCTCACCTCTTGCTCTCTCATGGGACCCCAGTGCTCCCTGGTTGAGCCCGTCACTCCGCACTGCTCCACCGATGGTACGTCAACAATTGTGCAAATGAAGCCACTTGCGAGGGCTAGCACGGGCCAGGTCATCGCAAATGGCTTATTCGCGCGATCAGACTCAGCTATGCAATTCATTTTGCGAAACAGCCTCCCAAGTTCACAGGTATGTATTTTACCTGGATCAGTCCTGGGTCCGCCCCTGTCTTGGGAGAGGAGATTGCTTTCCTTCTGGCAAAGGATGCAATCGAACCAGTCCCTCCAGCTGAGATGGAGAGCCTGTACTTCATCGTACCCAAAAAGAGAGGTGGGCTACGGCCAATCATAGATCACGTTTTTGAGCCGCTGTCTTTACTAGCTGCTGTTCAGAATGCTTATGCAGAAGTGCATTCTCAGGTGCGCTCGTCCTCGGGATTGGTCTGCAGCAGTAGACCTGAAGCACGCGTGCTTTCATGTCTCCATACTTCCACGCCACTGCCAGTTTCTGCGGTAAGTCTGGGAGTACAAGTCCTCCCCTTCAGGCTCTCTGTCTCTGCGGGTTTTCACCAAGCTTGCGGAGAGTGCCCCAGGCGCCCCTTCAGCTCACGGGCATTCGCATACTCAATCATCTCAGTGACTGGCTGATTTCAGCGCGCTTGCGGGATTAATTGATTACGCACAGAGAAAGGGTTACTTGGCACTTCGACCTATTGGAGCTTCAGGTCAAAGGAGAAAAGAGCAAGTTCGCCTGCGTGCAGAGCAACTTTTTTCTCGGGTTGGAGCTGGACTCGATCACCATGACGGCGCGCCTCCCCAGAGAGTGCGCTGAGCTGATGCTAACCTGTCTGATAGAGTTTGACAGGAAAACTGTGGTTCCACTGATAATATTTCAGAGGCTCCGGGAGCACATGGCTTCCACAGCTGTTGTCTTGCTGCTCGGGTGCTCCATATGAGACAGATTCAGCATTGGCTTCACGATCAGGTCTCAAGACAAGCATGGCATGCGAACGCGCTCCGCGTGAATGTCACTTCACTGTGTCGCCGCGCCCTCAGCCTCTGCATGGACCCTGCATTTCTACAGGCCTGCGAGCCTCTAGAACAAGTGTCCGGGCATCTCGTTGTTTAACTGATGCTTCCAGTTTATGCTGGGGGGCCATGTGTTGCGGGCATGCAGCTGTGGGTCCGTGGAAGAAACTTGGTTGCATTAGCATGTCTCAGCTCGCTCGCCGTCTGCTCCCCCGGAGTCATATGTGGCGAAATCGTTGCGTTTCATTTTTCCATGTCGAGCTCAACTGTGCAGCCGATGCGCTCTCATGGCAGTTCGCCTGGGAAAATGGAGACTCCACCCCAGACTGTCCAGCTGTTATGAGTGCATTCTGCGCACTGGCTTCACAGCTGGCCCCGGGGCATGCATAACATGCATTTCTCCAGTGAGCCTACTCGCACAGATACTGTGTAAAGTCAGGGAGGACGAGGAACAGGTCTATGTATTGCGCCTCTCTGGCTCAATTGGACCTGTATTTCAGCTTTCTCCTCGTGATGGCCCCTCCCTGGCAAGTCCCCTGGAAGAAGCTTCTTCTCTGGGACAGGCACCGTTTGGCACCTGCGCCCAGATCTGTAGAACCTCACATGTGGTCCATAGACGGAACGCAGAAGACTTAGGTGATCTACCGTTTAGATGGTTAATGCCATCATCACCCTCTATGAGGCTTGCCTACGCCCTGAAGTGGAGTCTATTCGCTGTGTGGTATACTTCGCTCTGAGAAGGAAACCCATAACAGAAATGCTATATTCCTTTGTGTTTAGAATTCAAGACAATAAAAGCTTCACAAAGACACTTGTCTGGTCACGAGTTGATGTGAAGACCATTTTCCCTGGAGTGGAGCATCTGGCAAAGATCTTATCTAAGCCAAAACCCAAATTAACATATTTAATTGTGAAATATTACAATGAAATTAAGACCACTTTACAAATTACACAAAGACATTTAAAATGATACCAAACATGAATATAGATCCACAAGATACCTTGGTCTTGTCTCGTGGAATTCCGTAACAGTTCTCAGGGTCTGATATTATGGAGAGACTTATCCATCCTTTTATATATATATATATATATATATATATATATATATACTTTGTCTGTTTTTTTAGGTAATTCTCTGAAATATACTTTAGGTACTTCTTTGAAATACACTCAGTATTGCACTTACATATTCAATGACTGAAAAGTCTTATTTAAGTCTTGTGAAATATTTGGCTTATCCTTGTTCATTGACATTTAAAAAATATAATTATGTAAGTGGCTTGTAGTTGTTTTTACTCTTTTGATTGAGTGGACAATAATTTTTTTTCACATAATTTTACATACTTCACTAGTTTTAGAGACAAGATTCAAGGGTAATTTGAGACTGTAAGTTTGAACTGTCTTAACTGAAATAACTTTACTGAAAATAAAACCCTAAACAATCTTTAAGTTCCATAAACTGCATTGATTAAATTAAAAGTTAAATAACTCTCTGATATCTACATAGTTGGCATGCAATGGTTTTAAATGCTCATTTATTTGCCATAAAATATCCCTTGAATCAGAAGTTCCACATTGACCATTTTTGAAAATATCATTTATATTAATAAGCTCTGCTCTGACCTGCTGCCTGCCAATTTAGCTTACTCAATTCACCTATAGCGCATGTCTTTGGACAGTGGGGGGAAACTGGAGCACTCAGAGGAAACCCATGCCAAATATAAACTTAGAAAATTTAGAGATTTAGGGGGGGTGAGTGTAGCACAGGCCAGCTAATGAAGTGATGTGTAAGTAGACCTCACTCCTCTGACCTCTAAAGGTGCTCTAGTGACAGATGCTAGAGTCCATGGTCTTTAGCCTCCTTGTTATGCTGTGTTCACACCAGACGCAGAAGAAGTGTCAAGCGCAAGTGATTTACATGTTAAGTCAATGCAAAGACGCGAATAGACATCCTGCGGCGCGAATGACGCAAATGGGAATGACGTCTTGTGGGGACGTGATTATGACATAGTGCTTGTTGTTGGTGTCCCGGGGGAAAATCCTCCTGCCTACACCGACAACAGTTCATCAAACTGGGCTCGGCTCAGTCAGAAGCACCACTAAATGCTTCCATCATTCAGGTTCAGTTTCTGGAGGAGTTTTTGAGCTCACAGAGCTGGGTGCACTTCTGAAAGGATCTAGTGGACTCAGACACTGCTCCAAATGAATCGACGCCGTTTTTCAGCCTTCATAAAGCACATAAACACAGTTATTTTCTCAATAAAATCCATGCTAGCTATTTAGCAACAAATCGCTTTGAAGTGAATTTGGCACGCGAATGAAGCGGATTTTGACGCGCGAAAGAAGCGAGTTAACTCAAAATGTTCACGCGTCTGTTTACGCGTGAATAGCATGATTTATCCATGCGTTCCGCGTCTGGTGTGAACACAGCATTAGAGCAACAGACTCTAATGCAGAAGGTCGCCAGTTCGATCCCAGTTCAGAGCGGGTTGGGTGGTGTAGGACCTACGGAGTTTTCTTTATAGGGCACCTTTAAAATTAATCAGTGATATTAAGTTGTCTCAAGATGTCCACCAATAATGTGCTTCTAAAATTTAGAAATGCTGCTTAATTTAACTAAGGCTTTGTGAAAATAAATAAATATGCCAGGTGTTCCACAGCCAAACTAATTATCAGTATAGGCCTACGTCAAATGTATAATTGATTAGTTAATTTTACAAACTAATCTGATTTGAAACACCACATTTTGTGCAAGGCTTATTTTAATTTTAACTAAACTATTGTAAAATAATTTTTAGAGTATTTAATTTACTTGTGCTAAATTGGAACAACTTCACATAAATATTCAATATATAAATATTCAAATATAACTTATTACAACTACTGAAAACTGCACAAGCTGCCAATATGGAACATGCAGTAAAATAATATTGTAAGAAATACAAGTATTGATCAGTATATATTTCTGGAACTGAAAGTGGATTAAATTGTCACAAATACACAGGAGACCCAAATGCAAGTGAATACAAGATGATTTATTAACAGGGATAACAGGAGCAAATAACTTGTATAGATAATCACCAGATATAGAGGGAAAGGATAGAGCAATGATGCTAAACTAATGACACTAAACAGGTAATAGTTCTTCAATGAGACAGATCCAGGAAGATCTCTTATAAGTTCAGCCACGCCAAACAGCGTTAGCAGTTCTTCGATGAGACAGATCCAGGGAGATCTCTCATAAGATCAGCCACGCTAAACAGCGGTAGCAGTTCTTCGATGAGACAGATCCAGGGAGATCTCTCATAAAGTTCAACAACGCCAAACAGCAGTAAAAGTTCTAGGAGAAAAAGTAAGCAGCGCTGAATTTTCCAAAAGCAACAGTCTCTATGAGGACTCACCAACAGCAGAATCAGCGAGAACTGCCAAACAGGACACAGACGTGAACACAACGAACTGACAAACATGATCTACAAACACTGAACATATAAACGCGCACAGTAACGCGCAGCACCTGTGGTTAATAAATAACCGCTGAGTGAGACTGAGTAGCAGCAAGACACGTGATCGCTCAGCTGACGAATGTAAACACACACAGCCACGCGGTGAAGATACACCCAAACAAACACACCCACATCCACACACACATACAAGAAAACCAGACAGATCCACAACCGTGACAGAAATGGCTGCACTTTTCTTAAAAAAAGGTAAAAATAAGACTTTAAAATCCATGCTATAAAACAGCCTGTGGTCTGTGTGGGTCCTAATGCCTCAGTATAGTGATGGGGACTCTATGCTGCTCAGTGAGTGTCGTCTTTCAGATGAGACGTTAAACCAAGGCCAGACTCTCTGGTCGTTAAAAATCCCAGGATGTCCTTTGAAAAAGAGTAGGGGTTTAATCCCTGCATTCTGGACAAATCTCCCCTCTAGCCTCTGTCCATCATGGCCTCCTAACCATCCCTATATCATAATTGGCTTCATCACTCTGTCTCCTCTCCATCAATTAACTGGTGTGTGGTCTGGCACAATATGACTGCCATCGCGTCATCCAGGTGGATGCTGCACACAGGTGATGGAAGAGGAGATTCCTCCCAATTTGTAAAGCGCTTTGAGTGTCCTAAAAAGCACTATATAAATGTAAGGAATTATTATTATAACTTATTAAATTAAAACTACTTTATTATTTTATGCAACACCCCTACATTTAAAAGGAAAACATAAGGGTGAACATAAACAAAAAGACTCCTCGCCTAAAAGGTGTTTTATGGAATAACCTATCTTAAACTGACCAGCTATATGTTTTTCTTTCTCTTATTTATTTATTTTTTTGGTGCACATGCTCGTGTGCGATAGGAAAACTAGTGTACTCTGGCAAACTCCGCCTCTCCTTTCACTCTGCCCCGAAGCCCCAGCTGGCCTTCTTTGGCCCAAGGTATTCGGTGGGCCAGAAAAAGGCCAGCCGCTGGCCCTGCTTTGGCCCGATCAAGCCTCGGAATTGACAGTGGAAACACGACTTGCCCTGGCATGCTCACTTTAGACGTGATAGTGGAAACGCGGCTATTGACATCTTACACAAGGAGAGCAAGACACAAAAGGTCATTGCAAAAGAGGCTGGCTGTTCACAGAGCTGTGTCCAAGCACATTAATAGAGGCAATTGGAAGGAAAATATGTGGTAGAAAAGTATACAAGCAATAGGGATAACTGCACCCTGGAGAGAATTGTAAAACAACAGATTCAAATTCACAAAGAGTTTACTGCAGCTGGAGTCAGTCAAGAACCACTACGCATAGATGTATTCAAGACATGGGTTTCAGGTGTCGCATATATGACCTATATGAGAAGGGCCGAGAGAAAAGGAGATGGAGAAAAAAGGAGGAAAGACAGTAGACAAAGAGGGGAGAGACGAAAAAAAATAAAAATTGGGGTTCGGTTCTCCAGACACGCTGCCACTCGGTCCTCAACCAACTGAGAGAAGTGACGACTTGCTGGGATCCCTGTGGAGGAATCTATCCACCCGTCCGTCTTCTGGTTTCCGGCGGCGGTTCTCCTGGCTGGCTGGCGGCATTTCTGGTCTCCTGCTCCGCTCCCACTTTGGTGGAGGACGCAGGCTTCGGCGACTCCCCCCGGGCTTTCTGGGATGGCTCCCTTCAGCTCTTTCCCATCCGGTGGGGAGCCATGCTGGGAGACGGCAACAGGCAGATCCTTCCTCGCCAGCCTCAGGCCGCCCCGGCACTCTGGCAGACGAACGGGTTTCTCCCCCACTCGGGTTAACTCCCGAACACTTGCCCTCCTTCTCAGCGGCGAGGGCAACTGGACGACGTGTCCCTCCTTCTCCCGGGTTTTCGGCACCACTGTAATGAAGTTTACGGCCACCTGGCCGCCGGGAAGAAGGAGGCGGAGAACTGATGAACTTTATATAAATATTTATTAATAAAAGGGACGGCAGCTCCTCACGGAGACTGCCGTCTAAATCAAAACAAACGGACGGCAGCTCCTCACGGAGACTGCCGTCAAACTGAAAGCAAAAGATAAACAATATGTCCGGGCCTGGTCTTCTCTCTCTGTCCTCTGCCATCGTTCCTCCTCTTATAGTCCAGAGCTCCTTCCGTGGGATTGAAGGCAGGTGCGCGCCACAGGTGTATCTCATCTGTGGCGGGCCTCGTTTCGCTCCCACGGCTCTCGGCCACGCCCCCTCGTCACAGTTATGTTCTCTGATGAAAGTAAATTTAGCATTTCCTTTGGAAATCAGGGTCCCTAAGTTTGGAGAAAAAGATGAGAGTCACATAATCTATGTTGCTTGAGGTGCAGAGAAAAGTTTCCACAGTCAGTGATGGTTAGGTCAAAGCAGCTCTATACCTGGAAGTTTTAGAGCACTGCTGCTGACCAAATTTATGGAGTTATATGGATATGGGTTACCTTTTTCAGGCTTCATTCTCGCTCGAGAAAATGTCAAAGTAAAGCTGTGCATATGATGTACCATATGAGAAGCACTTCTCACAAAACAGATGCTTTATATGCATTTGTACTTGTGTACAAATGTTCATTACTAACCTTTTTATGAACAGGATTTGATTACAACTGCAGATTAATGAAATAGTCTACTGTAACATCTGCAATTATATAAAATAAATAAATGCAACATATATAAACACATACAGACCCTTACAGTCTCCGATGTTACCAATTACAGAAAAACTACACACAGCAGACATTTAGTCCTTATTTGAGTTAAAAAAAAAACATGCAACATAGCCCATAGTCAGTGCAAACCTCTCATATGTGTCTCTAGGCTTTGTGGCTGTTCATCAGAACAAGGATAAGGTTTGTTTAAGCTTGGGTCAACCATGGCTCATTATTATATGTATATATTATTACAATGTAATGTCACGGCTTTGTTTTCAATTTCTTAGCTTGTGCACAAGCTAGTCATTTATTCCTGTAAACCAATAGCATTTATCTGCGTGTCTGGCTCTGTCTTTTGATACCCTTTTGTTGTGCTAGGTACCCTTCTGAAAGGGTACCCAAAAAGTTGTACGGTTCAATTTTTGGTAACTTTTGAGAATGGAAATGACAATAAAAGCATACCGAACTCAGTGGAAAGAGCCATAATTAGCCAGCAAACACAGCTCACCTTTATCCCATAAAAATGTATGGGGTATAGTGAAGAGAAAGATGCGATATGCCAGATCTACAAGGCAGAAGAGCTGAACGTAACTATCAGAGCAACCTGGGCTCTCAGAACACCTGAGCAATGCCACAGACTGATCAATTCCATGCAACACCAGATTGCTGCAGTAATTTAGACAAAAGAACCCCCAACTAAGTATTGAGTGCACTGTTAAAAAAAATCTCTTAAATTTATGAAAAAATATGGGCAGCTGTGGTTGCCAGAATTTTTCCGTAAAAAATACGGAAGTTTATAGAACTGTTTAAATTTACGGTAAAATAACCGTATTTCATGAACTGATACAATGTTCAATTCACAAAAACATAGCTTAGTGCATAAAAACTTAGTCATTCAAGCAATAATGTGTTCATATGTGTTTACAATTAATAAACAGATTTTCACTGCACAAGTAACTACACAAAGGGACTAAGCCGAAAAGAAAATGAATGAATGAATGAATTAGTAACTAAGACGCAGAATAACATCAAATACTTTTAGTTCATCTTGGACTTGCACCCAGATACTGCTATCCACCACAATGGTGACACAAAAAAAACGTTTCACAGTATTTTGCTGTTTTTTTCTTCTTCTTGATTTTACGGTAAAATACCGGCAGCTATGGTTGCCAGTAATCTACTGTTTTTAACATTTTACTGTTAAAAATACATTCCACAGTCTGTATTTTTCATCGAACCCATTTAACCCCTTAAATCCCAGAGCAAAATCCTCACTAATGTCCTCACTAAAGAAGGTTGAACACAGTGATGAAGTTAATGAGATAATTAAGTGTCTAATTAAAGGAGGATTGAGAATAATTCAACTGTTAACAAGCAGAATCACTGAAGAAAATAAAACACAAAACACACAGCCAAAACCAAAGATGAAATCAACTGAGAATAAAACTCTAAATAAAATAATAATTAATAAAAATAAAACAAATTATACAATAAAAATGTAATTTCTCAAGATCTCAGCAGAGATCATTAAACAACTCCACAAACAACAGGAGCTTATTATTGACCTTTGACTTTATTTCTGTCACATAAACAAAAACTCTTAATGAAATTTTTGTTGTTCATTTAAAGTCAGGAGGACAGAGTTGGGCTCTTCAACTATTTGATCTGACACTAGTTTTTATTTTGATTGCTATAATTAATTGTGTTAATCACACTGTTTGTATAGCATGTATAGCCTAAACAATAATAAGTCTGATAAGATTATTTATGATATCAAAACCACATATCTTGTTAGAATATCTTGAAGTTAGAAATAAACACCATATGTAAATGAAACCACTTGACCTACAGCATCCAGTGGTTGTTTAACAGGTCTAAATACACCATTCACAATGACAATGTTTGATCTATGGTAGAACTCAAAACACAAAGACATGAACAAAGGTGACAAACAAATAATAAAGATCAAATAAATATCAACCCAGAACTATACAATCTACTGAAATATTACCTCCCAAAAATAATATAAAATAAAGGAAAAGAAAGTGATTGTAAGACCTTTAAGCTGCATAATGTAGTCATGCTGCAATGCATGCTGGGATTTTTGTACTATGCTGGCATCCAGCATGCATTGCAGAATGATTGATATACGCAGGTTTTTTTTTTTTTTTTTGCAACCATGGTTGAGGTTCATATCCTCATTCTTGATGTCTGTGTGTCATAATGTGCAGCTAGAGATCTCAAGGTTTTGTGCATGAAACTAATTCAATTTTAATTTCTTAATTCCTCAATTGTTTGTTGAACCTCCATGGGAAGCTGTAATATATCCCAAACAATATCAAATAAAACTATTTTCTATGGCTTAACTTAATAAATACAAGAAATTACATCTGTAAGTATTAAGTACACACAGTATTATTTCTCATTACCTTTCTTGCTTTAACTGATGAGTTTCAGAAACACAGTTATAACAGCCAGAGAAACATTAAGATAGAAGAGTGAAGGTTCAAGAGCACAAGTAAAGCAGCCTCTGATCTCCATGATGGTGAGGTCAAATGAAACATTTTCAATAAAAAATATAAACCTCTGTTAATTATCAAATATTCTTGCAGATATAAGAGAAATAAAGTCAAACTGTAATCAGTAAGGCTGCTAATGCTGTTATTTAATGGAGTTGTTTAATCCTCTGTTTTAATTCAGTTGGTTTGGAAAGGTTGTCTTTATAGTTTTATTTCTTGTTCTTTCCTTCAGTGATTGTGCTTGTTAACAGCAGGTGTTCATCAGTGTCTGAATTCACTCATTTGTGGTCATTCACTCTGTCTAGTGGACTAAACTAATTGACTAATTTAGGGGCTAGTAAATGAGGGTGTTTGGTGGGATTTCAGACACTGATTAGTTTCTCGAAAACAAAGGTTAGATCTGTTACAGCTATTTTCTGTATTTTGTACAGAAATGAGCCGTTAATCATTGAACAGGTTTTCACTGTAGATTGTACAGACTTTTACTGTTAAAATCACAGACATTTTTTACAGTGTGCTGTGCATGCTCATACTTTTCATATCCATGGTCTAAAGTAATATTAAAATCTTCTGAATTTGGGGTTTTTAATAAAAATCATTAAAATTAAAAGAAATAAACACTCGAAATATATCAGTTTGTTTGGAATAAATTTATACATTATACAAGTTTCACATCTTGAATGTATATAGTTATATAAATCAATTTCTGACTATTCTAATTATAGGACCAGCTCTTGTATATATTTCAAATAAATTGTAATAGATTTAGCAATAAAAAATACCAGTCACAATAAAAGTAAGGATTTTTATTTCCTACAGTACCCGGCTGGGCTTAGCCCACCTGCAGGAGGAGCAATGTGGATTGAACAATGGTCAAAGACCAGGGCCATGACAAGCCGATTCTTGGACACATAAATCAATGCAATTATGACATTTATTTGGAATAGCGGTTATTAAGCCATAAACAGCAACTTTGTAAGAAACAGGACCCATTCTCTTCACACTCCATGACAGTAGGAAGAGGTATGCATCTTTGAATGAAACAAAGAGAGAATTGATTAAATCAAAAACAACAATAAGAAACAACAGTATGCATTATAATCCTGTAATGAACATGGAGAGTATATGTTTACATGTTGTAATGTATTTTTAAATAAAAAACACAATTTTACAGATGTACTAATGCTAGCTAATTACGCTTGTCCAAATTCTTTAACTCCACCATTTACTCTTTCTCTGTGCTATAGATTCCATATGTATAATGTGGATGAGAAGAATCCAGGCTTTAATGAAATTAGAGCTTGTTATTACACAGCTCAGATAATTTGTGGGCTTGAACATTTGCACCAGCACAGGATTGTGTATAGAGACCTCAAGCCAGAGAATGTACTCCTGGATGATGCAGGTGAGAAACACAGTGATGCAAACTTACTAACTGATAACCTCTCATATCTTACTCAGAATGTTTTCTTTTTGTTTTGTTTGTTTGTTTTAGGACATGTGCGTCTGTCTGATCTGGGTTTGGCTGTTGAATTACCACCAGGAAAAGACAAAACACAGGGATATGCAGGGACTCCAGGTCAGAAAACTTTCAGTTCTTACACTCTTAAGAGCCGGGACACATGAAGTTAGCGGTCGAGTGTGGGGCATCGTCGGTCTAGCTAATTAGTTTAGTGTGTTCCATGTGTTGCCTCTTGTCAGGTTCATGTTGGATTGTGTTGGACTGATTCAGCATGTCGAATCATCATCGGACCAACGAACACCTAAGCATTGATAGTTTAGGAAAGTTGTAATTGCTAGGGTTTTCTGGGTTGTTTGCGAGTGTTTTTAAAGTATTAGCACAATGTCAACTAAAAATGTCAAAGAAAATGTTTTGTGTCTAGTGCATGCGTATGGTCCGGTGCAGCCTTCAAGCAGTGGCATACCCCTTGCCGTGGCTGATGCGTACCTCTCAAAAAATGTAACTACACGTTGTGACATGCAGGGTTCTTATACCTTTTCCAATGTCAAATGACTTTTCAAGCACTTTGCAGGTGTTTTTTCAAACTGTCCCAGCACTTTGCAACTCAACCAGCGACCTTATAGCATATATATATATATAATATATATATATATATATATATATATATATATATATATAGTCCCCCACCAATTTCAACATGCTTCTGGGCTTGCACTTCCAGTCTGTCATTAATGGTTATTTTTTAAATTATGTATTTTTTGTGGAAGCTGTGATACATTTAGCTTGAATAGAAATATGATTAAATCATTTTAATATACTGTACTACACTATGCTATATTACTATTGAATAAAAAAAAACTTAAATCAGGACAACTGGTTTTAACACTGATTTCTGAAAAGATTTCTTATCCTATGACCCCATCTTGTTGAGAACCTAAGTAATACTCTGTAATCTTTCCTCTTTTTTAATCCCACATATGGGTGAAACCTTTTAAGATATCCAAAATATTTCTAAGTATCTGGATGCAGCTTTGATGATGCAAACTGAGATTGCATATTACAGAGATGTAATGTCAGGTATAATGCACTCAATGGAGCTAGTGACGTCACTGTGAAGGGTACAATTAGGCTTGGGGTTAGAAGAGTGCATTAAAAAGCATTGGATGCAGCTCAGATTGCAACTGCAACAAGTCTGCATCCAGACCCTTCTCAAATATTTTGGCATTTTGAAATCCCGAATGTTTTTGTATAATGCTGACATTATTTGTTGGGAACATCACAAGTTTAAATTAGTTTTGTGACTGTAGTTACTGTACTACTTTACTAACTACTTTAATTATTAAAATTACCCATATATTTTACACAAAAGATGGTGCTAGAGAGCCCCCCAACCCCACCCATGTATGATCTTTTGTTTTGGAGGTGTGTATAATTTTATGACATTCTAAACAATTTATGTGGCTTAAAAGCACAAGTGAAATTTTTCAAAGATTCACCTGTTGCATGTGAACAATATTTAAAATGTTTCATAATAACAATAATAATAATATTAGGGTGACCACATAGTAGTGCCACAGCAAGAAGGTCGCTGATTCAAGCCTCAGCTGGCGTTTACAGGTAAACATGCGGTACAGGTGAATTGGGTAGGCTAAATTGTCCGTAGTGTATGAGTGTGAATGTGTGTGTGTATAGATGTTTCCCAGTGATGAGTTGTTGCTGGAAGGGCATCCGCTGCGTAAATCAAAATGCTGGATAAGTTGGCGGTTCATTCCGCTGTGGCAACCCCTGATTAATAAAGGGACTAAGCTGAAAAGAAAATGAATGAATGAGTGAATAATAATAATAATAAACTGAGCTATTCCAATAGGGCCTGCACGCCACCAGTGCTCAGTCCCTAATAATAATAATAATAATAATAATAATAATAATAATAATAATAATAATAATAATAGTTGCCTGGGTTTATGCAAAGGCAGACTTCAAAATACCCAATCATCCAATTAAGAATAGGTGAATCTTGAGCTGGCAGCCTATACGATAGCAAAGAAAAAGAACAGCGAAAACCCCAATCAAAACTCAAACAACCTGACATGTAACATAGGAAACTTACTGCAATAATTCAATAAATAATTCGTAATATTTGTTTAGGTCTAAGAACCTGCATATTACTGGAGACTTAGGATTTACTTTTTTCACTCTTTTGAAATCTCTTTTCCCACTTTCTGTACCTTGTGCAAATGATTATGTTATTATTGTTATAGTATTTCCACTAGTAATTCCACCCCATAAATATAATAAACAATTTATATTGGGATTACGTTAGCTGTTTCGTTTAAGCTGCAAATTAAACGACTTTTCATACAAACTTAATACTTAATATTCATGTTCCTGAAAAATAATCAAGCGAAAAAAAAAATATTCATCATTTATTTGTTATTGTAATACCTGTATTGCTAAATGCTTTTTATCTAGAATTTTCACAGACACTAATAATTGATTCTACTATTTTGACTGTTTATTTAAAGCTGCTTGTATAGAGTGATAAGCAA
The DNA here is from genome assembly GCA_903798205.1 of Danio tinwini. Classification (NCBI taxonomy): domain Eukaryota; kingdom Metazoa; phylum Chordata; class Actinopteri; order Cypriniformes; family Danionidae; genus Danio; species Danio tinwini. The sequence goes on from CAIGQZ010032318.1 coordinate 16,743,483, forward strand.
AGTTTGACTTGCCTAAAAATAAGCAGAACATGCTGAATGTCTCATTAGGTTTCATGGCTCCAGAACTGCTACAGAAGAAAGAGTACGACTACACTGTAGACTACTTCACGCTTGGGGTCACATTGTATGAGATGGTTGCTGCCAAGGGACCGTTCAGGTGTCGAGGAGAGCAGGTTTGCATATTAAGGCAAATACATTAGCTTTCTGTTAAGGGGCCTTCACACTGATAGAGATTTGTATTGACAAAGGTAAATAATTTTAAATAAGGGCATTTAAGGCAAACCTACTCATCCTTATCTCTGCTTGTTTGCTGTATCAAAGGTGGACAACAATGAAGTGACTCGCCGCATTCTGAATGACCCTGTCTCATACCCCCCAACTTTCAGTCAGGAGCTCAAAGACCTCTGTGAAGGACTCATGGAGAAAGATCCAGAGAAGAGACTTGGCTTCAAAAACAACGAGTGTGCTGAGCTGAAGAATCAGTCGTTCTTCAAAGAACTCAACTGGGGGAGATTAGAAGCTGGTATGGCCCATCAGAGTTATAGTCAGGGAAGAATATGCATTACAAACCACTTAGGAAAAAGTACCATGCTATTTATAAGACTTGACATTCTTTGAAGTGCTTTAAATGTAAAAATGCATAAAAGTTCAAATATCAAAAATTACCACAGTGTTTAAATTAAAGTACCATCTGATACCACATTACTGTACCACTGCACTCTTTCTTAAACATTAAAGGGTTAATTCACCCAACATTGTAAAAAGTACTCACCGTTGTGTCATCCCAAAGCCCTGGGACATTCAAACTATGATATTTAACTTATATCTGAGAGCTCCCTCATCCTCTATAGAGAGCAATGTTTCAGTTTAGAAAGGTAGCAAAAACAGACATATTATCAAAATACAAGTGCTTTTGTTTTTACTAAAAGTATACTTTTTGAAACTATTCTGATTGTGAGCACTGAAGGACTGTTTTGAAGATGTTTTTAGTACCTTTCTGGGCTTGAACAAATGTCTCAGGGGTTCAGAACGACATGAGGGTGATAATTGCAAACACTTGAAATCAAAAAATTATAACAGTTTGAAGAAATTAATTGGCATCTTTAAAAATATTTTCTTCTTATTTTTCACATAGGTATGCTTCCTCCACCTTTTGTCCCTGATCCTAAAATGGTATATGCCAAGGACATTGATGATGTGGGTGCATTCAGCACTGTGAAAGGTGTAGTGATTGACAACAAAGACGACGAATTCTACACTGAGTTTGCAACTGGGAATGTACCAATTCCATGGCAGGAGGAGATGATTGAGACAGGTGTGTTCGGAGAACTTAACATCTGGGGACAAAATGGAAAACTCCCGAATGATCTAGATCCTAACTTTGTGGAAGCGAAAGGAGGGGGATGTGTGCTACTGTAGAAGAAAGGAGCAAAACGCAAAGGATACAAGAAACCAATGTGTGCACAGGAAATATTTCATAATGAACAACAAAGCAATGAAATACATATTTATGTAAAATATGTATAACAGAAAACAATGATCTAACTCAGAAGGTCTCCAGATGTATGTTTTGAAACACTTGTTTGAGCTTCTTAAATCTATTAAGCAGTAAGCATATCACACTGGTTTTCTGACATTCTGTAAAAATATATATTTTTATATAGTATGTAAGGCAACATTACTGATACTGTAATACATGTGTATATATTAAAAGTTACATGAGATAAAGTTTGGTCATGGAGGATGTTAGCTAAATAAACAGGAATTAAACCAAGTACATTTAAAATAAAGGAACTGAAAAAGTAACACATCAGCTTAGATGTCATAGAGGAAGTGAGATCCTTGTTTACTTGTGTAGTTAAAATATATATTTTCAAGATATTTAAAAAGGTCATCTGTTCACTGTTTGTAAACACATAGCATTTTTGGAGTTTATGATACATTTGGTTGTTAGAAATCTCCTTATAATCTTGCCAATTACAATAAAATATTTTTATGTAGGCAAATAGAGTCTTCTCTTTTTGGTCTTTATGGTCAGTCTGGGATGAGCTGCTTTACTAAAATGTTGAACTGGGAGTTTTCAGTTGTTAAAAGCTGAAGCAAATACTTTTTGTGGTTACTTTATGTAAGCAAAAAAGTAGGAACTACTTTTACAAATCTAAACAATTCTAAACTATATACTATTTAATATATAAATCAATCCTTGATTCTGTAGATTAGAATAGAATATAACCTATGCCCCGCATCTAGTAAATCACTATGTGTAATGAACAACAGTCCATTTGGTATGGTGACCCACTTCCGTCTTAGCCATGAGAAAAACCAGAGAACAAAATCTGAAAAGAGAAGTAACCACCATAAGTGACATTTATTAACAGCATTCAGATCAGATTTGGTCACAGCATAGGATTTCACACAGTTTGGCAACCCTGAATGCTCAGTGAAAGGTAAATTAACTTATTTTGTCTTTTGTTTTCATTCTGTTGCATTAGGCATTTTAAAATGAGTGTATATGTGTGTTTCTGCATGTGTGAATCTTTTTTAGAGCATCAAATAATGGATAAGTCAATCCATAAAATATCCAATGGAAAACCTACAATTCCACAGAAACCCATCCTTCCACCAAAACCAAATCTTAAAACTTTACACAAGACAAGCCTATTTGCTTCTTCTAGCAGAGTGGCTCAGGCTTTGCATAACTTTGAACCAGGAATGGACAATCAAATGGCATTAAACTACATGAAGAAAGATAGAATATATTCTAAAGATATAAGCCAAGATGAAAAGCATTTGGGAGTTGAAGCTAGACTGCCATGTCCTACCTCAACAGACGACAAGGCATTGGATATATCCCCATTTAAGAAAAGTGAACATAGAGAATTAGAGGAAAAACTGATGGCAGATGAAATAAATCATCAACTGGCAGTGGATGCAGGCCGTTCAGGTATAGTGACATTTCTGAAATCTGTATCAAACTTTGTATGATTATGCTTTATAGTGTATATGCCTAAAAATATAAAACGGAGCTAAAATGCTGATGCTGGTTCACAGCTATTGTGACCTCCCCAAAAAGAAACAGCTATTATTAATTTACAGTACATGTTGTAGGTTTAGAGTAATCATAATTTATTTATTTAGGATTCTAATTGTGGAAATAAGTATTGAAATATTTTTAAACATATTACACCAAAATATATTTAAATTTGGCAGATGCTTTAAATGAGTTTTTAATGAAATTTTGAATAGTAACATATTTTAAATAATAATAAATAAAACAAAAAAAGAAAATCCAGCTTAATTTGAAAAGATGATAAATATGTGTTGTTCACTGCATTACTGGCTAGTAAAAGCATGGAATCTTGCTAATCTACTGTTCAATTTATAATCAATTTTTTTTTGTTAACTTGATCATATTCTTACTAAAAATGAGTATAGTTCTAAGTTCTGTTTATTTCATTTTACTTTTACTATTTTACTAGCATAAAGATAAAAAGTAGAAAATGTGGAAAATATAAAAGTGCAGGTTTTGCCTTGACCTGTGACAGATTAATAAAGCACCCTGCTATTCCTTCTCTTAGCTCCTGATGGCAGTGAAGTGAATAACTCTGTAAGTGGCAACTCAGAAAATTATCAAGATTCAACAGCACCACCTACCATGTCAGATGAGAAACACTGCCATTGCGTTTGCCACCTTCAAATGCCTGGTATGAAACTGGTCTGGGTACCTCTACAGGAAGAGAATAATTACCTGGATGCAGTCAATGAAAAAAGTAATAGACATCAAAACATTGGAAGACAGAGAACTGAACTTCCAAAAAAGGAGGGTGTTTTACACCTAACCAGTAATGAAGTTGGAAAGCTGGAGAATGAAACCTCTCACCATTCAAAACCCCAAGCAGTACCGCCATGCATAAATTGCCAAAACTTTCTATATCACCACAGCCCTCACAAATTAACATCAAAGAGATTTGTATATGCTGATGAGCCAATTCAAAACAAATCAAAACCCCCTCTACCTCCAAGAACTTATCAGTCCTCCAAGTATCAAAATATCAAACAAAATGCACAGCTTCAGCACACTGATGCCAATATATACTTAGATATTTTGCCATCAAAAGACAATATACTTACCACACCAGCTGTCCCCCCTCGACCTCTTCCTCGGCCTCCTCTGCACCCCACAAGCAAACAAAAAACAGAAAAATGGTCTTCTCAGCCATCACTGGCCTGTGTGGTCTCTCTTAGAGGAGGCTATCTACCAGTTAGAAACAGCAGCCCCTGTAAGACTGGAAGATTGCCAAATTCAACAGGTGAGCACAGAAGAATTCACAAATAAGTGCAGCACAGAAATCCATTTAATTAGAAAGTTTGTTCATTAGCTTTTTTGCTAAGCATAACATCTTAGCCAAGACCAGTGTTCATCTAAGAACATGTGAAAATAATACTTGTCAAAATCAGAGCAAATATCTGCTTTGAAATTCTTTATTTAATACTTAGAGTAAATCAGACGTTTGTCTAGTTTTCTAAAAAGTTCATATTTGCTTTCCAGTTGAGAGTTATGAAAATGTGGAAGGTTGGGAGTCCATAGACAAAAACGAGTAAGTATACAACATCCATAAGTAGTTTTTAAAAGCTTGAGTGATTATGCAGTATTTTTTGGAGTTGTTGATTTTTCAAAGAGTTTATCGGATTATATTTTCATGCAGTTTCATGTAGTTTACTGTATAATATATTTATTTTTTGCTTCTACAGCATTTTAAATTTAGTGTAAGCAAAGTACTAAATGTTTTTTTTTAGATTGTTTGTAAATTCATAATAAAAAATATATTCATAGTTGCTATTTTGTTAAGGCACAATTGTTATGTATTGTTCCAAACGGGAAGTGACACAGAAATTGAATAACTACCAATTACTGAAATATGTTAAATGTGTAGTTTATTGCCATGTATCTTTAGTATTATAACTCCCCATCCCAAATCTTTTCTTGTTTTCAATATATTTATCTTAATCTACTTCAACTAGATCTAGTACTATGCTTATAAAGTCTAAATAAATACTTGAAAATTATATTTTCACCCTCTTTTAATCTGAAAAAAAAACTGCCAGAGATGAGCAAAAAATGCATGAACAATTATTCAATTACAAATCATATTATGAAATAAAAATCAATACATCAATTCTCCAATACACTGTGGCCAAAATTTTCATCAGCTCTAAAAATTCTTATGAGTGAAATGCCATATCTCATATAGAATATTTTTTATATATTTTAACAATTTATAGTATAGAAGGGTACAAACACAAAAGAGTCCAACAATGGATTTCTACTTTACAGGAGTATGTGTGAGGAACACAAAGACCAAATTCTGGTGTAAAAAAATGCATTTTGGTGTAAAATATGCAAATATGCAAAATAGATGGTGGCTATGAGAAAGTAGATAAACTAAAAATACATATTTCCACCATTAGGTCAATGATTAAAAAGATCCAGCCAAATTAGGGTTAGTTATGCATCTGCTGCAAAGAATTTTCATATATGAGTGTTGGGGTCAGAAAACCTCAAACAAAGATGTAAGAGAAAGAAAGATAATTTAAAGGTGCAGTATGTAAGTTTGAGGGCGACGCAGTGGCGCAGTAGGTAGAGCTGTCGCCTCACAGCAAGAAGGTCACTGGTTCGACCCTCGGCTGGGTTTCTGTGTGGAGTTTGGATGTTCTCCCTGCGTTTGCGTGGGTTTCTTCCGGGTGCTCCGGTTTCCCCCACAAGTCCAAAGTCATGCAGTACAAGTGAATTGGGTAGGCTAAATTGTCTGTAGTGTATGAGTATGAATGAGTGTGTGAGGATGTTTCCCAGAGATGCAGAGGTTGCAGCTGGAAGGGCATTCGCTGCGTAAAACATGTGCTGGATAAGTTGGCGGTTCATTCCGATGTGGCGACCCCAGATTAATAAAGGACAAGTTGAAAAGAAAATGAATGAATGTAAGTTTGACACCCAGTGGTTGAACTAGGTATTGCACTCCTGGATCAAAATAAACGCTAGCGCGGGATGCCAGACTGAGTACAACCAACATCTAAAATTGATATATTAGAAACGGCTTCCATTTCTCACAGCTGAACATGTGAAACCCATGACAGTGATCACCTCAGGTAAACCTTGTGTGTTTTATTTAGTGCTAAATGCTAACAATGCGAGTTTGAATAGATTATAAACCTTACCGTTTCGTGAGTGAGTGCTTATTCTGTGCTTCTGAATGGCTGTATTTACATTTCTGTCGCGTTTTGTCTGGTGCAAACAGCCAAACTGCTCATCACCGAGTATCTCGTCACAAAGCGTGTTATTAGGACACACGGTTACAATGTAACCTGCTCACGTTCATAATATTTATGCCATTTGCTAATTAATAACCTCAAGTGGAGCTGAATTTGTCTCATTTCGACGTCTGATACGGTTCATTTCGGCCACAGACGCATGCTTTCAGAGCCTTTCTGAATGAATGAATGAATGAAATACACTGTTTTCCAACAAGGCAACCCACCCGGAGTGCTGAAATATAATTGGCTAAACTGGCATTGTGCAGGTTAAATTTACCCAAACAAAGACAGCGTTCCGGCACAGAAAAAATTATTTTCAAAGCAGAATATCTGACTTCAGCATTGTTTTTCAGTTAAACAAGTATGTTCACTTGGGATGTTTCTTAAATATCTGCACACATATTATGCTATTTTTATACTTTAGAAGAGTCAAAAACTTACATACAGCACCTTTAACTCCACCACAATATTTAATCTAGTTGGCATACTATATCTTCAAACAATATTGCTTTATGGTCAAACAAAAATAAAGAAAACAGACAAGACGTCTTATTGCACAAATGAATAAAAGAGTACCCCATGTGTCCACAGTTAAGGGTACTGCTGAATCTGTAATGTTTTCTTTATTTTCTTCAGAGTAGGTAGATAGTTAAGGAGCCCTTATTATGTTTTTATTATAATTTTTTAATCCCTTCCATGCAGTGTGTAACACAGCTCTAAGTGAATGTAAACATCCAGCTGAGGTTTAAATTTAAAAGTGCACCATGTTTAAAACTATTAGTTCTTAACTAGATTAATTAATTATAAGAATTGTCTTGGTTTAAATTTGTAGCCATTTCATGACTTATTTACGAAACATTGTCATATATGAGGTGCCAGAACCGGGAAAACTGGAACCTGCGCTTCCCTTTTTTTCCCACAACAATACCAGAATATAGCCAAGCCAACCTTGTGCTGTGTTTGTTCCTGTCATTTTTCTGATGATCAATACAATATAGCCGCGGTCACACTGGGCTTTTCTCCCCATAGACTTCAATTCATACGCAAGCGAATGCATCAGACCGGAAACGCAGGGTCATGCATCAGAGTTTCGCAGGTTGCTGCGGTGCAAAGTTTAAGCTTGGTGAACTCTGACCTGTGAAATCGCATCACTTGACTGCGTGAGACCAATCCAGTATCAAAACATGACCTCTCTGAACAGAAATTTAAAACATATAGCAATCGCTTGCTTTTTTTAATGTCTATTCATCTTGTTTAATCTCGCCTCTAAAAATATAAGACAACAAAACAGTTTTTTGACCTTGCATGCATATCAGGCTCTTGTTGGGGCCCCCCCAAAAAAACAAAATATGATCTTTTATAATGCATAATAGGGGCTCTTAAAAAGCACAGCATGGGAGATTCTGTCATGCTATTATATCATTCTATTCAATCATGCTATAAATTATCACAGAAAATACTAGAGGCCTTGCAATGGGCCATGGCTAGGTTCTCCATAATAACACAAATATTATTAAAAAAAAATCCACACAAAAATGCATCACTTATTTCTATGTGTCACAAAAGTATGGTTCTGTCATTGTCCTCCCCGCCCCCCAAAACGGGGGGTTTCCCACTTTTAAGGCCCCCCCCCCCCCCCCCCCCCAAGTTTGTCCTATTTCACTCGCGCTTCCCAAGGCACCCCTCCCTCGAGCCAAAATTATAATGTATGTGCAAACATCATTAACATATTACTTGCTACGTTTAAAGTGCATAGCATTAATTACATTGAAACATAAATATACAGCTTACCTGATTCAGTGTGATGGCTGAGCCTGTTTCTGTGAGGACAACATGCTAATCTTTGGTTGGACACGACTAACCGTAAATCATCTTCCACTGTCAATAAGCGTGAGCCATAGCCTACTTTAGGGGTGTCCAAACTTGGTCCTGGAGGGCTGGTGTCCTGTATAGTTTAGCTCCACCTTCCTTTACACACCTGCCTGGAATTTTCTGGTATATATAGAAAAAACTTGATTAGCTGGTTCAGGTGTGTTTAATTAGGGTTGGAACTAAAATATGCAGGACATCGGCCCTCCAGGACCAAGTTTGGACACCCCTGACCTACTTGCTTTTGATGTATGTACATACAGAAAATGCTGCTAAGCAAGCCCTGACGGTGTGGTTGAGTCGAACATTGAGTATGTTTACACAGGCAACAATATTTTAATACCATAAGACAATACTCTGATTAAGAGTCTATCATGTAAACAGGGATTTTTGATTACCCTAATCCGACTAAAGTCATAATTGAAGTAAAAAAAATGGAATTAAGACATGTGGAATATGCATATATTAGTGGCTTTATTGAAGTAAACGGCGCAATCAAACTATTACCGCCCTGTAGGACTTTTTGCTGCATTTTGTGTCAAGATCCACACACACGGTAAATGGCCGCACACACACACATCACGAAATGCAGAAGATTTTTTTTTATTTCACATAACACCTTTATATTATTATTATCTTATTCAGATTAAGGAAAATAACTATTACTGATGTCCAAGTGAAATATCCAGAAGGGCTTCCTGCTGCTGATTTGATTCAGGGCATTTTTTTTGTTAGACGCTCACCAGTTTAACTTCCATTCATTCACTGTCATTCATTCTAAAAAAGCACCCGGTCCATTTTAATTGTATATATTTTACTGGAACGCATTAACTCTGCAGGTGCCTGATAGTTAGCTGTGGTGCTAACCTTAATCATATTCACTCTAGTCGTATAAAAATCGTCATCATAATTTACTCTAGCGCACGCCTCAAATTCTCGCGCCCCCCTGGTGGGGCCCGCCCCACAGTTTGAAAACCCCTGCCCTAGCCTATTGAAAATGAGTTGGTGAAATGAAGAGAAAAGAGCACCAACATTGACTGAGAAACCATAAGGTCTGAAATTCTGTAAGAAAAAATGTAAACTTTTATAAGGAGTCTTCCAACTTCATCAGGTGTTATAGGAGATGATTTAGAGCTGATTTCTGTGAAAATAAAAGCTGAAAAATGACTAAAAAAAATTGTGCCACTGTTTTGACCAACATGTACAGTATTGGAGAAAAACATTGACTTAACAATGTGTTTTCTTACTAATTTTTGTTTATTTTGTTTCTATGAAAGGGCAGCATTTTTTGAAAACGAAAGATAAGCAATACAGAATTATTTTTCACAGCTTTCTTTGCTTATATTTACCATGTGTATATCACACAACTGCAGATTAGTTTTTTTATGTTCTTAACTGTACTAACTTCCTAAGTCTTTATGTTCACCTGAAACATAATCAACTGTATTAATTGTAGTATGGTTACAAAGAAAAGATTAAGGGATTGATTGCTTATTGCATCATGCATCTCTGCCAGAGCAAGATATGCTCAAATGCAGAACCAAAGTGCTATATGTACAGCAGTTACATAGCAGTCCAGCAGCCCAAAACAGAAGTTTGATTGGATCATCTAACTTGCCTCACCACTAGCCTCAACATCACACTAAGACAGTGTGGCGAGGGGGCGTGGCCGAGAGCCGTGGGAGCGAAACGAGGCCCGCCACAGATGAGATGCACCTGTGGCGCGCACCTGCCTTCAATCCCACGGAAGGAGCTCTGGACTATAAGAGGAGGAACGATGGCAGAGGACAGAGAGAGAGGACCGGGCCCGGACATGTTTTACTTTTGCTTTCAGTTTGACGGCAGTCTCCGTGAGGAGCTGCCGTCCTTTTGTTTTGTTTTAGACGGCAGTCTCCGTGAGGAGCTGCCGTCCTTTTTATTAATAAATATTTATTTAAAAGTTCGTCGGTTCTCCGCCTCCTTCTTCCCGTAACTTCATTATAGTGGTGCCGAAAACCCGGGAGAAGGAGGGACACGTCGTCCAGTTGC
>CAIGQZ010032318.1:16758688-16779465 GCA_903798205.1 Danio tinwini
CCTTGTGTGTGTGAAGCACACTTGGCAATAAAACTGATTCTGATTCTGATTCTGAAGGATAGTGAGTGAGGATCAGTGGCGATTCTAGACCAGATAACTGGGGGGCCGGGCAGGGGCCACTTGTGCTTTTAGGGGGCACACTTTAACATACACCACAAAATACTTAAACAATTATTCGAAGCCATTGTTTTCATGTATCACTCTGCAGTCTTCATAAATCAGCTAATTAAATAACTTAAACTCAAGATTATCTTCCATGTTATTTATTTGACAAGTAACTTTGTATTGTAGCAGGATAAAACATTTCTAACATTTAAGTACATCAAGGCACATTTTTGCACCTGTAAACTTTAACAGACACAGTTGAAGTCAACTTTTTTTGTCCTCCCGTTAACTTAAAATAATGTTTTCCAAGTGATCTTTAACAAACCAAGGAGATTTTCACAGTATTTCCTGTAAAACAAAAATATATATATTTTTTTTATTTCTTAAATAGTTGAAAAATATGGTATTGGATAGTTTTTGGGCTGGAATCAGTGAGCTACATCTGGCAACACTGGTCTCAGTCATATCTCCGCAGTCGATGGCTGATCTCGCTTCTCCGTGGCGTTTTGACACAAAAATATGCATTATATTACCCCCCCCCCCCCCTCCTTCCCCCAGAACCGCCACTGGTGAGGATAGGTAGGTAACTAGACCTCACATCCTATTGATACATTAATACAAACTAACTTACATTTCCAATTTTTATGTAAAATGTTTGTTGCCAAATTTATGAAAGTAGCCAAGCAGCATCAAATCCTGCAATATAGCTTAACAACACTGCTTACAAAGACGACCCATGTATCATCATCCTGACGCAAGCTCACAGTGTTCATCATGTAGTTTTGTGGCTGTTAGATCAAAAACAACAGCTGCCATTTATGTTCATACACTTAAAAAAAATTATACAGGCCTGTCTATCTTTATAAATAATGTCTTACATTTTACACTGAATTCTGTCCAAAATATATTGACTTTATTTTTCTTTTGCTAAAATAAATGCTTATCTGATTTAAATTAAATGCTTAATTTGCCTGCAAACAAATTTTATTTAATTTTTTGCATTAGGCTAAAGCTGCTTTATTCTCTTCAAAGTGCAACTCTCACATAATCCGCTACTTTAGTGTTTTTTTTTTCAGGTATTGTGGTTATTTTATTTAACAGATAATTTGATGGTGGAGCAGCCAGAGAGTACGAGTCGATTCCCCAGATTGAGAGTGCCATCACGGGCCCGCGTGGTGCTGCCTTCGGCTGGAGTCAGCCTCATCTCCCATCCAAGGCATGTCGGTCTTCTGCCTCCCTCCAAGCCAGAGCCCACACAGCCGCGGGCCAGGCTGCTTCCACCCAGCTGCACGAGGGTGGTTTTGACCCAGGCTTGTTACAAGCCCCGCACCGCACCCGACTGAGCTCCACGAACCTCAAGTTTGCTGCGTGTGCCCTGGAAAGGACGATGGCCACATTGTCCAGGAGCACCACCTCGGGCTAAACCTGGCAAAAATATGCACAGAGTCGACAAAGTTTACTTTCTTGACTCCTCCATATACCAGTCTGGCCTGTTCGCCGACACCGTTGGTGGATTCACCCAGAAATTCACGACACACGCTCACACTCGGCTACGCGATTGTCCAGGTAGACAGCTCTGCTGGTCGCGTTCGCATCAGCCAAATGGGTGGGTATCTGGAGGCATTTTCGGTCAACGAAATGTGCCAGCGTTTTGGGCCGGCCCACTCTCACGTTTACCTGAGACCCTGGCCCACCTAGGTGCCCTAGGGTCCTACAGCGTTCTTTCAGCTACGTAGTGAACCTGCAAGCGCTGCCCACGGAGGAGGCAGACCCAGCCCTTTTATTTGCTGTGTCCTTCGCGCTTTGCGTATTATACTCTTTATCTGTTATAGTGATCGGCAGAAGGGAAGTCTGAGCTCATCTTTTTTGAAATAAGTATTTGTACTTCGTTACTTCCCATCTCTGATTATAAAGTTTAATTTTTCATAATTTATTTTGTACTTTTGCATCTCAAGAAGCTCTTCAGTTCCCCTTAATGGGAACTCCAACGTGCATCTGGTAACAGACTACAGGAGATCGCTAGATGACCAATCACTCTGAAGAGAAAGAAAAAGGGTCAATGAATGCCAAATGAATTGGCAAAGCTCTGCTCCGCAGGTGCAACTGATTAATCATTAGTGAATTATATCAGTTGGCATCTGTGGAGCAAGCATTAGATTCTTTGCCTCAGACCTCCCACTGAGACTGAAGAGCTCCTATCTCCAACCTGATTTCTCAATAAAACCAGCTTTCTCATCAGTGTGGGCGAAGACGCGACAGCAGTGGTCGAACTGGGCTTCTTTCCTGTCCCCTGGGCATTTCACTGGTGTTTAAAAGAGCAATTTTCTCTAAAAGAGCAGATACCCTAAGAGAGCAACACGGCGAGCACCATGTCTTTTTAAAGATCGTTTTAAAGTCGTTTCAGTCGTGCGCTTCTGAATGCAATGGTTTCTTTGGCCCGGATGACAGACACGAGTATTGCATCACACGTCTGGGGGTCCAGCATGTTGAGGCTGTGCTCACGGACAGTTCTTGCCCTCATTGCGAGAATTTGACTGTTGTGCAGCTGAGATGTACTCTAGCATTAGGGTGTGCCACCCCTGTTTCTCCCCACAAGTCGGTTAGGGCATGGGCAGGCCTGAGGATTACAGTGGGGGCTAATCCGTCACCTTTGGGCCATTGGTTTGCAGCCATAGACCTGAAAGATGCATATTTCCATGTTTTCATTCTTCCACAAAAAAGTCCTCCCCTTCAGCTCTCCCTTTCTCCGCGAGTTTTAACGAAGCTCACAGAGGGTGCCTTAGTGTCTTTATGGCTCACAAGCATACGCATACTCAATTATCTCGATGATTGGCTCATACTGACTTCATCCTGGAATCAATTGATTATGCACAGGGACAGGGTGCTCCGGCACCTCAACCAGTTGGGGCTTTGGGTCAACCGAGAGAAGAGCAAGCTCTGCCCCGCGCAGAGAATGTCATATCTTAAGATGGAGCTGGACTCGGTCGCCATGGTAGCGTGCCTCTCAGAGGAGCCATAAAATTTTACCTTTGCAGAATACCACTGGTACTCTTTGAGAGATAATGCAAATGAGCTCCAGTGACCTAGATGCACAACAGCAGCAGAGTAGTGCTTATTAAAAGATTCCTACCCAACATATCGATAAATATTTATCTCTCAAAGAGTAGCTGTCATTTTTCTCTGCTAATCTACTGTTGGAGTGATGATGGATTATGGGGCAAACCAGAGCAACTGCATGCATGGTTGACATCTACTTCAAACTTTAATTGGTCATCACCATTTTTACACAAATGACATCTCAATGCACCAACGAATTCGTTATAATCACTGGTTTCTATCTCCTGTTCCGGCTTTATCAAACGACTATCCACCCAAACCACCTTCATGGCTTGGTTACCACAAGGCTCAGTTTTTAATCCCTTACTTTTTACATTGTATATGCTACTACTAAAAGATATCATTGGAAAAAAAAACAGTTTATACTATTAAGTAAACAACCCCCAACTCAATATCTCCTCACAGCCTAACGATTTGTACAAATTCACAAAACTTACAGATTGAATAGCTGACGTTCTCAAATACTTATAATGTTTTATGAATGTAACATGAACGTCCATGATACATTAATGGTACCTCTTCCAGACATTGTTAGAATTAGAATTAGAAGAGTAATTTAGCAGATTTTTAAATCTAAATTTACTTAAGCTATTAATAAAAGAGTGCTGGCCTTGATAAAAATAAATGAAGCTAGGGTTAGGAGGAAATAGGAGGGGCTGAGAAGTAATTACATTTTTAAAAGTTTAGTCAAGTGCCCATGGAAGAAATTTTTAGTTGCCATTTGAATGTTGCCAGTGTTTCATATTAGTCTGTATGGCATTTGGAAAGATAAATCTACCAGTGAAAAACAGTGAATTAAATTGTTTGGCAAATTAATTAAGAGCTTTTCTGTTATGGTACTGTACCTCTCACAGCCAGGCCATGTTCTCCCCACCTTACAGTCACCAGTGTCTGGCCTTATCGCATGGAGATGGACAGAACATACAGTCAGTCTATTCTAGTTAATCCGAGTTATACTTACCTTGTCTGTTTCAAGCGTTCAACCACACTTTTACAGTGTCTTTGTGTCTCTTCCTATTGAGATTTCCTCCTGGTTGTGCAGCTCTCTATCCTGTTTGTGTCCATCATCATCATCAGTCTCCTGTCCACTCCATCACAGCTCCACTGCTCAACATCTGCAATAGAGAGACTTTACCTGCTTGACATTTATTCCTGTTTACATCATTCTGCAATAAACTGCTTACCTATACTCACTCAGTTCTGGTCTACGTCCTCCTTCTGTGATAGAAGGCTGGAATAACACTAAAAATGAGCAGTGGAGACCCATTCCAAGCACTTGTGGACAGGGCATTGCGCACCTTCACCACCAGCACCCAGCACTTCCGCATTCCCCATGTCTTCTTTGACACAGGTCAATGTCAGTATCATGACTCACCCGGCACCCTAATCAGGCCTGGTGGAGGAGTGCAATGGGTTTATATTTCAGTGTTCACTTGTGTTTGAAATGCAACCTTTATTGTATCCAACTGATGCTTCCAAGATCGCGTTTATAATCTCTCTGCTTTCAGTAAAGTTGCTGCGATGGGCGGAAACCCTGTGGGCTCAAAGAGGACCGGTAACACTATCCATCAAGCAGTTTACTGATCATTACAAGCCGGTTTTCGGCCGTTCAGCTTAAGAGGCTATAACTGGCTAACTGTTATATTATCTGAAACAAGATACAAGGTCTGTTAAGGGATATTTGTTAAAATTTCATACCCTAGCAGCAGCCAGTCTTTGGGATGAAAGAGTGCTTATGACCACCACCATCAGGGGTTGGAACCCTGACTGAGAATGCAGCTATTAGCCTATGATGATACATATGATCTGGAAAACTTCACCCAGCTATCCATTTGGTGTTCATTTGGTGGTCTTTGGTGAGTGCAATTCATGTTATGCAATAAATATGTTACCTCTCACCACTGTTGTGATGCTTACTGCACTCAACATCTCTCCTCCAGTGTTCACACTCTTTGACTCAGTTGACAATTTCATCTCTGGCACCCTCTGCTGTCAACTCAACTATAAGACCTGATCCTCTGAGAAGAGCTATCATGTACACTATCATGTATCATGTACCATTGGAAAGCTCTTAAATCGTTGTCACATTAACCGAGTTGTGGACTCTGTTCAACTATGAGTGGGTCTTTTACATGAAAAAAAAGTCCAGAAAGTTGTTAATCCTATGTCTGTGTTCTCAACCTCCATAGAGTACAGTAGAAAAGTGTTTAGAGAAGATTCCTCATCCTGCATTGATTATCAAGCTCTAAGCAACATCACCATCAAGAACCGTTATCCACTTCTCCTCATCCCTGCTACACTAGAATATCTACGTGGGGCTTGTATCTTCACCAAACATGACCAAACCTTATCAAAATACGGGTAGGTGAAGAATAAAAGACAGACTTTATCATCCCTAGTGGCCTCTATGAATATAGGGTCATGCCCTATGGATTAGATAACGCCCCCTCTGTCCTTTAAGACTTCATGAATGAGGTATTTTGTGAATTGCTTCACAAGTCAGTTCTTGTGTACATTGATGACATCTTGATATATTCCAGAGATCCAGCAGAGCATAAACAGCATGTGAGAAAAATCTTGTCCCGTCTTCGTGAGTATAATATGTTTTTGAAATGCGAAAAATGTGAAATCCATTAGGGAACTATCCACTTCCTCGGATTTGTCATTTCAACAGCCAGGGTCAAGATGGACAAGGGGAATGTGGAAGCCGTGTCTTCTTGGCCACAGCCTAACTCCATCAAGGAACTCCTTGGCTTTACCAACTTCTATCAGAAGTTCATCCGGAACTATAGTAGCATTGCCATTCAACTTACTGGTCTACTCCATGGCAAACCCAAGGCACTCATTTGGACAGAAGAAGCTGAGACTTCCTTCCAAACCCTCAAGAAAAAATTTACCCAAGGCCCCCTCCTGGTCCACCCCTATTCTGAACTCCCATTTGTATTTGAAGTGAATGCATCCACCACCAGAGTGGAGGCCTTTCTTTCCCAGGGGCAGGGAGTACCATCACGACTACATCCATGTGCCTTCTTTTTACCATAAGTTCAGTCCGGTGGAATCCAACTATGATGTCGCCAACCGTGAGCTCCTAGCTATCAAGCTGGCCCTCAAATAATGGAGGGATCTCAACATCCATTCACAGTGTTCACCGATCATAAGAATCTCCAGTATCTACATGAAGCTTGTCGCTTCAATCCACGACAAGCGAGGTGGGCATTATTCTTCACAAGATTTAATTTTAACATCTCATATCTACCTAGTCGTAAGGACACCAAAGCAAATGCCCTTTCCAGGTTACAAGGCCCTGAAGAAACCTCAAATGAACCCAAGCTCATCATCCCACCAAGTCTGATTGTGAATCCCATCAGGTGGGAGACCCCTCCTGGTCTTCAGTTCATACCCTTGTCATAACATTTGTCCTTATTGAATCTGCACACTCCTATTAGGACACTGGCCACCCTGGGGCCAAAAAGACCTGCTCACTCCTGAAAGACTGTTTCTGGTGGCTTGGAATGGCCCAGGATATGAGAAGGTTTGTGCAGGGGTGCAAGAAGTGTGCCATCTCAAAGACTCCCCAAAACCTACCAAAAGGAGAGCTTGGGGTCCTGCCAGTCCCGACGCACCCCTGATCACATCTATGAGTTGGTTATATAACTGATCTACAAGCTTCCGAAGGTAATACCTGTATCCTAGTCATTATTGATAGATTTTCCAAGTTTTGTAAATTGATTCCCTTGCCAGGGTTACCGACTGCCATGGTGACCGCAGAGCTCTTGTTTAATCATATGTTCCGTAATTTTGTACTTCCTGAAGATATTGTGTCAGATGGTGGTCCTCAGTGGAAGGCCTTCTTTGAACTCCTAGGTGTGAATGTAAGATCCAGGGGGTGGAGTAATCCTTACGGAAAGTCTGCCACGGTCACCCGAATTCTTGGAGTTAGTCTCTAGGTTGAGGGCCGAGTATGCACAAACCTCCCTGCACCATCCTGCCAATGGACTCACGCCCTTCCGGTGCATACTCAGTCACACAACACCAATGCAATGGATAATCTGGGGCAAGAGATAGGAGATGTTCGGAATAACAGCTGAGATGACGACAGAGCTTTGCGACCTGCACCAAGCAGAAGGTCCGTCCTTTGTTTCTGTTCTCTGCTTTTATATGCTCCAACTCGCAACACAGCTGGATCCAATCAAGTGAAGCTATAGAGAGGGAGAGAGAAAGTGAAACCTGCACATGCTCCACATGGCACAACACAACATCAGCTATTCCATCCAGATGCATAAACAAAATACAAATCTATATAAATAATATTTATATACATAAAATAAATAAATAATTAATTAAATTATGTCCTGGAACATAACAACATTAACAGCTTAAAACACACCCATAACTAATTAAGAGAATAAGCACAACCCAGTTAGACTATGTGCCAGTGACAAAGTGTATTTTTCTGTCCTTAAAATAGCAAAAGTGGATTCGAACACACCCTTAATGCTTTTGTGCCATGCGCTTTAGACTTTGTGCCTAGATCATTAAAATAGAGCCCATAGTATATGAGAAAAACTATGGCATATTATTCAAAGATACATCTGCCTTAATTGTAACACAAGTGATTGTCTTCCATTTATATGAATTAAATCAGAGTTAATTTGTCACTACAAAAGTGTATATCAAACAGGATGAACCACATGATGGGCACCTGACCCAGGAGTCATGAAAAAGGGTCTCTTCAGGCAATTAGTTAGGTTTCCTGTTGAAAGGCTTGTAAAGCACTATTGTTGGTTGTTTACATTGTGCCCAAATTTGATAAAGGGTCCCCAGAACATCTGCGAAATATTTTTTTAGCAAGAATAGTCAAATTAATTGGCTCTCTGTTATCTGTAAAGGATTATCCTATGATGTAACCCTTGAGGCAGTCATACATGACAGAGACCAGAAAATGTGGTACCTGAACGAGATTTCAGATTTAGACTGGTTTTGATTCTGCAATATGCCAGTGAGTTACCACACCTCAAACCCTGAATAGCTGGCGCTAAGACACAAGGAAAGAAAGTGAGGATAGAAAACATTGATGCACAAATAAAAAAGCAGCCTCTTTCTCTGATGGCCTGGTGTGTGTGTGTGTGTGTGTGTTGTGGGAGGAGTAGGGCACATAACTAATGATGATTTGCATATGTGTGTAGGGGTGAGACAAAAACATAACCATGGTGATTGATGATTGTCTAAAAATACAGGTGACACTTTTAAAGAAACAAACATGGTCAGTGTTGGGGAGGTTACTTTGGAAATGTAATAGATTACATATAACAAATTACCCTATTTTAAATGTAATAAGTAGTGTACCTTTTCAATTAGTTTATAAAAGTAACTGATTACATCTGATTACTTTTTGATTACTTTTAAGTTTCTAATGTATATTTTCAACTAAATCTTTTTTAAGCATTTCTACCAAGCAGGAGTGACCTTACAGTAGCTCTGTTTACTGTTAGAATTTCAAAATCTTTCATCACTTTAATTAAGATTATATTAACTTAATTTTAAAGTACAGAAACCACAAAACCAGACCTTATAACAAAAACATTGTTTACTGTTGTTACAAAATAAAAAAAATGTTAGTTGTGTAAAGTGATTTTTGTGGCACTAGCAATAAAGCTATTTGTGCAATTTTCATTTTTAAATCGAAGTAACTTAAATCCAAGTCAATCACATCTTAGTGATCTCTAAAACTGTCAATGAAATATATGAGGCAGAATTGTTCAGATCAATTACTCACTTTAAATAATATGCTGTACTAAACAGAAACAAATTATAGTATATAACAGCAAAAACAAAAAATCCAATAAAATAGTGTTATGCATTTAAAATAATATAGTAATTAATAGTAAAGGGAAATATTTAGGAATGAGCATTATATTGTATATATATTTACAATTCTTCATTAATAAATTACACTACATAATGTAATATCATTAGTAACTAGCATTAACTAATAGTAATTACCATAGTATAATTTAGCCTTTACCACATATATTTAGACCTCCTCTAAATCAGTCAGGTTTCCATCAAGCAAATTTCTCTTGTTAGCCTTGGTTGGCGACATCACCGACCAGAGCGAAAGGTGGCAGTAACGCACCAAAATGTTTGTTGTTGACCACCGAAAACAGGTAGTAAAAGAAATCATCATTCTCGCCATCATATGGCTTTATTTTCATCGGCTAGACACTGGCCTTACAGCTCTGTGAATGCCGGAGCCGTCACTTATTGATCCGCGATCTGTAAATGTAGCTTGTGTGGACGCTACTGCGCTACTTAATTAAAAAAAATTGCTTCTCTACTGAAAAGCTATTTGATTTAGAAAGTAGTGACAATACCGCCATGCTACTGAGAAATGTAGTTATAGCTGAATAGCACTGCTTTAATAAAAGGCTTTAGCAGAAGGCATAGTGCATATCAAAAACAGGCAAAGCAACAGATTAATATTATTCAACATATCCCAGATTTGAAATTTTTTTTAAGATGTAATCCCATTTATAATCTATAACATTTTCATAAGTAACTGTAATTACACGCTTTTTTTTTCTCAGTAACTGTAACAAATTACAGTTACATTTATTTTATTTTGTAGTTAAATTATGTAACACCGTTACATGTAACTAGTTACTCCCTAACACTGCAGATGGTGCCACTGCATCAAAGCAACTAAAACCAGTTTAGTATTGTTCTGACATACGGAAATATTCAATAGTAACAATTAAAAGCAATCATGTCAGTATATTTTGATGAAGTACTTTACAATTACATCTTCATATCATGTCGTGAATTAAGCCAGGTATTTAGCCGTAAGGTGCCAGTGAGAGAGCGTGGACTCACGGTTGTCAGTATGGATGTGGAAGAAACAGGCTGTATTGTACAATATTTTACGTAATCACAGAATCTGTTTCATCCATGTAAAGATGTGAGTAGTGCAGATGAATCCTGGAAGTGCAATGAATGTGCTGCTGTGTCCAGTGTTCAGTGATCCTTCCAGTGATGGTATAAAGGGTTGCTGGTCAACAGCCACTTGTATCAGCATGAAACAACAAACAAGCATTAGTTCTTCACTCTCAAGGCAGTCGAAGCTCAACTACCTCCTTATTGGTCTCTGTGTCAGGTCCTGTTTTTATTGTGCTTTTGTTTTCGTCATGTAACCTTTCCCATGTGCTCCTTTGTTCTGTTTCTCACCGTTTCCTAATTTTCATTTGTTCCAGCTGTGTTCTTCTGCTGTGTATCATCAATGCCATCATGTCCTTGTGTATTTATCCTTATGCTGCGTTCACACCAGCCCGGAAGAAGTATCAAGCGCAAGTGATTTACATGTTAAGTCAGTGCAAACGCGCAAATAGACATCCTGCGGCTTAATATGCGCATGTGGCGTGAATGACGCGAATGGTGCGGCACGAATTGAGCATTTTGCATGTTTGATGTGCTTAACTCGCAAATCGCACGAATCGCTCGAGTTAAAAAATCTGAACTTCTGCAGACATTCGTGCCACGTTAACCAATCAGGAGCTTGCTCTTGTGGGGGCGTGATTGTGACGTAACACCTATTGTTGGTGTTTCTGGGGAAATCCTCCAGCCAACACCGACAACAGTTCATCAAACACGGCTGGGCTCAGTCAGAAGCACCACTGAGTCCTTCCATCATCCAGGTTAAGTTTCTGAAGGAGTTTATGAGCTCACAGAGCTGGGTGCACCTCTGAAAAGATCTAGCGGACTCAGACACTGCTCCAAACAAATCAATGCTGTTTTTCAGCTTTCATAAAGCACATAAACACAGTTATTTTATCAATAAAATCCATGTTAGCCATTTAGCAACAAAGCTACAGTCACCAGGCAGACAGAAGCCCTGCCCATGACGCAAATCCGCATCTGTTCTGAAGTGAATTTGATGCGCGAATAAAGCGAGTAAACTCAAATGTTCATGCGTCTTTTTACCCGCGAATAGCACGATTCACCATTTAGCGCGATTTAGCTGCGCGTACCGTGTCTGGTGTAATTGTAGCATTAGTTTAGTTTAGTCCTTGTCCGATATTCTACGCTGTGCAATGTCTTCACCCCATGTCGTCCTGAGTCTCCAGTGTTTTTTATGTCCTTCCAAGTTAGTGTTTACAAATAAATCTATGTGTTTGATAAATCTTGCAATCCTTTGCCCTTCTGAGAGAGCCCAGGCGTGACATAATACAGCACCAAAAACACATAAAGTGCGGCGGGTTTTCCCCCGTTTTATTTTCATAGTCTTTTTGCCCCAGTGTTTTCTTTTTCCCTCCCCTCGTGTATCCCATGGATTCCATCTACCCCTGAATACCTCATCCTTATGCTGCAGCAGGGGGGAAAGTAGCCTTGAGGACAATACAGACTAATTTTTGTTTCTAGCAAAGTACTCCAGCTGGCCGGACGACGTGCTCTGCGGGTTGTACAATTCCAACCTGAACACCGCTTTGCAGAGCACTGTTGTACGAAGATGGTCCTTGAGGCAATCTTGCCGTTTATGTGGCACGGACACTGGCAAGGAACGGACCATGATTCACCATCTGTGCAGAAGATCTCATCAGTGCCACTCCTGACCCAGTGACCAGCCCAACACCCATCTGCAGGGAGCATACGCCATAGCCCACCGTAGAGCCACCCGTGGTGTGTGAGCCATTGCCATCACGAGCACGGTCTCACTAAGAGCCTGCCTACCTGCTTCGCCAACCAAAGGTTGTCACCCAACGTTATCTCCTCCACCCTCCTAACTATGGACTCCACCTCGGCCCTCCGACCCAACAGCTCCACCAGGCTCCCTCATCCCTCTGGCCTTGGCCAGACGTCACCCTGCCTTCACCTCTGGACTCCACTCCTCTGTCCCTCCATCCTGCCAACTACGTTGAGCTCCTCCTTCCCTCCAGCTACGCCTTGGTCCTCTGTCGCTCTGGCTCCACCGCTGGCTTCCGGACCTGTGTCGTTGTTTCGGTCGGGTGACCTCCAGGACCTCGATGTCACTTTCGCCCTACAGCACTCCGTCTCCTCCTTGGGCTCCACCTCCACCAGCTACGGCATCTCCCACGGTCGCTCCCCTAGAGTCAGGGGTTATGTCAGGTCCTGTTTTCTATGTGCTTTTGTTTTCATCATGTGACCTTCCCCATGTGCTCCTTTGTTTCCTGCCATTTCCTGATGTTCATTTGTTCCAGCTGTCCTCCTTGTGTATTTTATACCCCTTAGTTTGGTTTAGTCCTTGTCCGGTATTCTACGTCGTGCAAAGTTTTCACCCCATGCCATTCCTGAGTCTCCTGTGTTTCCTATGTCCTTCTAAGTGAGTGTTTACAAATAAATCAACGTGTTTGATAAATCCTGCGATCCTTTGCCTTTCTGAGAGAGACCAGGCATGACACTCTGCTTATATAGGGCAGTTCTCATTGCTTTCATTTTCATTCAAAGTGAAAACAAGATGATTTATTTAAAGAGTCACAACTGGTATAGATCTCACCAGATATAGTGTAGGGCAAGGATGCTCACACCAGAATACGACACGCCAAACAGCGGTAAAGGTTCATCCGTGAACCAACGTCGTATAGCAGTCTCTCATGGATATCTCACCAGATATCGAGGGAAGGAAAAGGTAGCGATATGAAGCAGCTCTCGAGGAAATCATCAAGTTTACCCACGGTAAAGTTAATTAGAAAAGCGGGTTTGGGGTGAAGTCTCTCACAGATAATGTTGTCTTCAGAGCAGGCAGTAGTAACAACATCAAAGAGACGGAGGCGTGCACAAGGTCCACATGAAACAGGCTAAGTCGAAGAGCCTCCACCACAGCGAGCAAGAGAGTCTAACAGAAGCAGACACAGGAGTGAACAACAACGGACTGATTATGCTAACTACAAAACACTGAACATGTATAGCGCGCGAAACTTGCAACAGCTGTGACTGATAACAAACACCTGTGCGTTGCGAGTAGTAACAAAACACGTGACCACCCAGCTGATGAATGTAAACACACATACACACACACACCACATGGTGAAGAACCCAAACAAGACACACCCACTTCCCACACACACACACACACACACACACACATGCAAGAAATACAGAAAGAACCACAAACGTGACAGCCAGAGAAAGATGTGGGCAGCGCTTACAGAGCAGATACACATGCACTAGAGAAGCTCTACTGCTGACCGGTGCTGTTGTGTTGTCGTTTCAGTTACTGCAAACTAAAATAATCATTATAAATGTGTTAAATGTATGCTCGTAGTTGTGTAAAATAATGTGTTTTTTGATATATAAAGTTACTTGTTTTGTAAAGCAGCTTACTCGGCTTTTGGTTTAGTATTATGCTTACTACGCTACTGTATTTCAATACTGGTCATAATGGTGGTACTTGGAAAGACAATTTTTGTCTGAGGTGGTACTTGGTGAAAAAAGTTTGAGAACCACTGTTCTAAACCATCTATTACAGGGGTGGGCAAATTCGGTCCAGGAGAGCCAGTGTCCTGCAGAGTTTAGCTCCAACTCTAATCAAACACACCTGCTTATAGATTATTAGTTATCTCGAAGACACTGATTAGCATGTTCTGGTGTATTTGATTAGTGTTGGAGCAAAGTCTGCAGGACACCCTCCAGCCCTCCAGGACTGAGTTTGCCGACCCTTGATCTATTATGTTATCTTGTTCAACTATGCAAATTATATTTTTTACAATAAAATTTAATATTTGATAGAAGTATCTTGAATTCCATTTAATTCAAAATACAATTTGTATTTTTTTAAAAACATTTTTCTTAAAAAAATACAAGGCAATATTTACTTTACTTGGTAATTAGGTACTTTCATAATGATGTAATTCAGTTACTGACAGTTACGATTTGTGAGTAACTTGTAACTATAACTAATAGCTTTTTATAGTAACTAACATATTACCTTAACATTTTTATTATATTTTATGTTTTACCACTATAGAGATATATGTCACATCAGATTTCACAAGAAGTATTTGTCCTAATGGTGGTGTTGGTGGGGTGAGTCCTGTCAACAACTCCAAGGTAATGAATGAACATATCTATTCTCCTCAGGTTTATAAGAGATCTGCTGAAGAGAGTGGATGAGAGTGTGGTGATATCTGATGTGTCTGACATAATTTATGAACACTCAGAAAATCATTTCTCAGTCTACATTGATTATGTCAGAAATCAGCAGTACCAAGAGAAGACCTACAGCACACTGATGTGAGACATTTATACAAACACACAGAAAATAAAGCTTGCAATGTGAACCATTGAGAGCTATTTTTTAACTGTAAATGTAATGAAAGCTTATGTATGCATAAAACACATTTTAAGAACAATCTTACTTTTAGAACACCATGTTTAAAAAGTTATTTTTATAATAATAATAATTATTAATAAATGCATTTTTCTGTGTGTGTCTGTGGTGGCAGGGAGAGTAATACAGATTTTGCAGTTGTGATGAGACGCCTGGAATTATCTCCACTCTGTAAACGTTTGCCTTTCACATCCTTCATGCTTTTGCCCTTCCAGCGAATCACACGCATCAAAATCCTCATACAGGTGAAACACAATTTTTCTTAAAAAAAATTAATAAAACTTGTTCTTCTAATTTTTACCACTTAAATGTGAAATTATCAGATAGTAGTTCTTGGATTAATTTCAGCCTTTTGTAGAGTATCCAAAAGCGGACTGCAAAAGGCACGAAAGAGGAGGAGACAGCTTCCAAGGCCCTGACCTCAGTGTCTAAGGTAAAATGGAAAAATTACATTTACATTTAATCGCTTAGCAGACACTTGTGTTTAAAGCGACTTACAACAGTAATTAAAAAAAAAAGGTTATACACACAAGAAGTGCTAGTTATACAAAGTAACATGTTTTTGCTCAGAGAATTTAATGCCAAAGTAGTAGGTTTTTTAGAGAGGGAGAGAGTGAAAGAAATTGCTTCTATAAGGTGTTTTTGGTTTTATTCACTGGGGTTCAGGTGTTCTTAGAAGAGATGGGTTTTTAGTTGTCACCACAAGTCGTTGCTTGCTCCCCAACTGGAGGCTCCTGGAAAGGATGTAGGCCTTCAGGAGCAGGTGGAGGTAAGAGGGTGCAGTGCCAGTGGCTTTCCTGTAAATAAGCATCAGTGATTTGAATTGAATCCGAGCTTCAACCGGTAATCAATGCAGTAAGATAAAGAGAGGTGTTACATGGGCTCTCTTTGGCTCATTGAAGACCAGACGAGCCTTGATATGACAAGAGTTTGGACTAAACATTGTGCAGCATGATTTGTTAAGAAGGGTCGACTTTAATTAATGACTCTTTAAATTCTATGGGAAATATTTTGACTGTTGGAGCTAAATTTAAGTAAAGAACATGAACTAAATGCCCAGGATTATTTTATTATAAAATGCAGATTTCAGTATTATTATTGTATTGAGTAATTTATTAATGTATGAAATCATTTTTATTTTATGCACAGCAATGGAGAGGACATGATTTCAGTCACAAACCAAATGTCACATGATCTGCCTTTTAGCATAATGAAAATGCCAATGATGAAAATTATATTAATAAATATCAAAAATGTCTTGAAGTTTTGAACTAATTGTTAGATGTGTTTACATGTAAAACATGTATATACCCATTGCACAGCTTTAGCCACACTGTTCTTGTTAGAATTAGTCATTAATCAGAAAATAAGCCAATAGGACAAGTGAGTTTACCAGCTTCAGCACAGCCTAGCAGAGCTAGATTAATGTATGATCATCATTTTATGTTGAAATTGCAGAAAGTTGGTAGTTTAGCAAACGTAGATGCCTTTACTTTGGGCACACTGCATAGACTCTGATTGGTACAGTACGACAATGTACTTTATTTTGTATTGGTATAGACCTAGCAGCCTAGGAATTACTTCAGATTTAAAATAACTTAATTTACAGTGTTAACTTAAGTCAACTTAAGTTAAAGTAGGATGTTTTAGCAAATTTGTATTACATGAGCAAATCTTAAGTTGATTTAGAATTTGTATTTTATCTTTTCAAACTGTATCTTATCTCAAGTTAGGAATCTTAAAATGTGTTATCAAGTTCAACAATCCACTCTCAGGTCTGTTATCAAGAAATCAGTTCTATCCCTGCTGAAAAATCCTAGGATGGTTGGCTGGTTTTAGCTAGTAAACCAGCCTGGTTTTAGAGGGGTTTTGGCCATTTCCAGCTGGTTTCCAGCCTGGTCTTAGCTGGTCAGTCTGGTGGTTGCAATTTATATAGGCTGAGTTTAAACAAACAAAATACATTTAGTAATGTTTAACCTTTGCTCAACCTTTTGTTTAAATTCAGCTTATATAAATTGTTTGCAACAACTTGCAGTGAACAATTTTTTAGTGTAGGTAACACCATTGTAGGACTTATTTTAATGTTGTGTGTCTTATTTTCTTGGCATCTACATCAGCAATTTATTCAAAACTACTATTATCAGTACAGTATACTCTTTCTCCCTATATTTTTGTCATATGATATTGAATTACATTCATTTGTTGTGTATTATTTGACAAAGTATTATTTAATAAAACATAGGATTTATTTGGTAGCTTGAATTGTATGCTTGTAGATCCAGCTATGACTGCCAAGGACAAAGGCAGGGGTTCTTTGTTAAAGAACCATTTCAACCCAAAGCCAAGTGAGATAGTTCAGCGTTTCAAATTTGACTCACGATCAAGGAGGACAGACAAAACAATAATTGACTTTGTGGCTAATCTGCGCAAACTGGTTCAGGATTGTAATTATGGGAAACACTGCAACAGATGCTGAGAGTCTGTCACGATCACCAGCGATCTAAACTCCTAAGATCGCTGGTAAACATGCACAATAGCTTATGGACTACAAATCCGCCATTTTATGGACTACATCTCCATACATGCACTCCACTCACACACACATGTTCCTCATCCTGACTGACTGCACACACACCACCGGAGGATTGTCAAGGACTGATTACACACAACATATAAGCAGCATATACACTCACTTCAGTCTCCGAGTCTTGTCAAAACTTAGTAACACATTTCTTTGCCTGGTTTTGATCTTTGTCTCGTCTGTCTGTTTATCCTGTTTGCTGCCCACCTTGTGACCATCTGCCTGTTATTGTGACTTCGATTCTGGATTGCCTTCATACATCTGTTTGCACCCATGTTGACCATTGCTTGCCTGACTCCCTTAATAAACCTGCATGTGGATCCGAACTCTGTTGTCAGTGTCACATCACTGGTTACAGAAGACACAAAATGGATCCAGCAGGAATTTAATGGTTGTGTCTTCAACAGGGAGATCACTTTATTCAGGTAGCCCACCTAACATCTAACAGTCCTCCAGTTTACGCACAATCTTGATACCAGCTGGATCTTGTTTGGCTGAGTCTTCTTTAAAGGGCACCTATTTTACCCCTTTTTTAAGATGTAATATTAATATGATGGTTCTTCTGAGTGTGCCAGTTTAGGTTCAGTTCAAAACACAATTCAGATTTTTTTATTATGATGTGGTAAAAAGTGTAATTTTGGGGGTGTGTACACAATTTGTTGTTTTAGGGGCGTGTTGCTTCACATAAAAAATTTGTGTTGACTTCCCGCCCAACTTAACAAGGGGGCGGAGCCAAGAGCTCCCCGCTTTGTGTATGGCAACAGATAGGCAGACAGAGAGAAGCAACATGAGTGAGAGGACCAGCATTCAGCTGTACATGTACGACTTGGACACAGACTAAGCAGAAGAGTACAAAATCATTTGTGTCTTTGTTAGTTTTACAGCCAATTGTGTGCTAGTTTAAAGCTCTGAGCTTATAGTCTACATCAAGACTAATAACCAAAACACTGAATTAACTTTGACTGAAGGGCATCACACACCGGATGTACCGCGATATGGCGCACAAATGACAGTTGAAAGTATCGCACACTTGCGGCGCTGGTGTGTCACCTGATAGAAACTTAAGTTTAAAATTCAGAAATGCATGCCGCTGTGTGGCGCGACGCTGCTTGTCGCCGAGCAGCGCTACTGGTGTACGACCTGCTTGAGGCTATAACTAAAGGGTGTCATACACCGGATTCGCCGCTCAGAGCCATGACACGGCATACCAGACGCGAACATTTGCATGTTATTTAAAATTAAGCTATTCAGATAACACTCTGTGGCATGGCAAAAATATGAAGTGTCCTAAGCAGGGCCAGCGCATCCATAGAGGCGACCTAGGCGGCAGAATAGTGAGCGAACCCCCAGGTCCTCACTTTCATCCGCAACAACGCAAAATGCATGGGGCTGCGCGTCGTTAGTTTGTTATTTTCAATGGAGGGACGTGCACATAAGGATACGTGCTCACACTTTTCCAGCTGCACCTAGTTAAGATGACAGGGAGCCTCTGTAACGCGGGAAATGCAAACCGCTGAAGTTTAAGGAAGACGCAATGAAAAGTACACATGTATGCAAACCCACCAAAACTCACAAACACTGGCGGCGAGGAGAGCGATAACTCGGTGAATGTTGAGCCCAATGAGCCTTACATCTAAAAATAGAGCAAGTATGTTTCTTTGGTGATGTCGCTTTGACTCACACGCTGAAAATGGCGGATGTGAAACAACATACTGAGGATATGGTAATGCACACCTGTCAATCAATATTGGTGGGCAGGGGCACCACAGTCCTACATCAAGTTGTGGTCGATCTCAAAACCGCTCCAATTGGTCCACCGTTTTTATGTTGTTAAATTGAAAAAAAAGAACTGAGTGTGTTTATATCACCCCAATATGACGGTCTATACACTATACCTACAAATATGTCTGTCCAAACAGCTTGAAAAGTAGATTTTTCCACATAGGTGCCCTTTAATGTGAGGAACGCTGACAACAGAGTTGAGGATCCAAATGCAGGTTTATTATGAGATTGGTCAGGCAAGCAATGGTCAAAACAGGGGCAAACAGATGCATGCTGGGAATCCAGAGTCATGGTGAATAAACTTCCTAAGGGCACCAACGATGAACAGGGAACCACGGAGCACTTAATAGGGGGTTAGTGGTTTTTTTGCCCCCGATGACCTCGCAGGACCTGACGGCATCCTCTCAGCTCCCCCATGGGCCCCGCAGAACTCAGTCAAACGGGCCCTCCTTTTCTACCCCTTCTGTTGCAATCTGGGGTTCGCCACGGGGTGGCAGCGGCCTGACAGGAACCCCCTATGCAAGGCCCGTCGAATAGGTGAGGGCTGGGCATCCAGGGAACAATTTATCTGTCCCCCTGAACACCTATGTGGCCACGAACGGCCTATCTGTCCACCTGAACACCTAAATGCCCAGGAACAACCTACAAGTCGCCCTGGACACCAATGTGGCCACGATCAGCCGGTCAGGCCCTCTAAACGCCTAAGTGACCAGGAACGACCCACTTGTAGCTTTTTTAATGGACCCTGGGCAGGCTGTCTGCGGACATCCTACCTGTAGCTTATTCAGCTGACTGAGGACATACAACCTGTAGCTTATTCAATGGACCCTAGGTAGGCTGTCTGTGGACATCCCACCTGTAGCTTATTTAGCTGTCTGTGGACATCCCACCTGTAGCTTATTCAATGGACCCTAGGAAGGCTGTCTGTGGACATCCCACCTGTAGTTTATTGATCTGTCTGCGGACATCCCACCTGTAGCTTATTAAGCTGTCTGCGGACATCCCAACTGTAGCTTATTGAGCTGTCTGTGGACATCCCAACTGTATCTTATTAAGCGGTCTGTGGACATCCCAACTGTATCTTATTAAGCTGTCTGTGGACATTCCACCTGTATTTAGCTGTATGTGGACATTTCATCTGTATTTAGCTATCTGTGGACATCCCAACTGTATCTTATTAAGCGGTCTGTGGACATCCAAACCGTATCTTATATAGCGGTCTGTGGACATCCTAACTGTATCTTATTAAGCTGTCTGTGGACATCCCAACTTTATCTTATTAAGCGGTCTGTGGACATTCCAACTGGTTTTTATATAGCTGTTTGTGGACATCCCACCTGTAGCTTATTCAATGGACCCTAGGTAGGCTGTCTGTGGACATCCCACCTGTAGCTTATTGAGCTGTCTGCGGACATCCCACCTGTATCTTATTTAGCTGTCTGTGGACATTCCACTTGTAGCTTATTAAGCTTTCTGTGGACATTCCACCTGTAGCTTATTAAGCTGTCTGTGGACATTCCACCTGTAGCTTATTAAGCTGTCTGTGGACATTCCGCCTGTATTTAGCTGTCTGTGAACATCCCACCTCTAGCTTATTTAGCTGTCTGTGGACATTCCAACTGTATTTAGCTGTCTGTGGACATTCCACCTGTATCTTATTTAGCTGTCTGTGGACATCCCACCTGTATCTTATTAAGCGGTCTGTAGACATCTCAACTGTATCGTATTAAGCGGTCTGTGGACATTCCACCTGTATCTTATTTCTTTGTCTGTCGACATCCCACCTGTATCTTATTTAGTTGTTTGTGGACATTCCACCTGTATCTTATTAAGCTGTCTGTGGACATCCCA